>VNJW01004349.1:0-47950 GCA_008042615.1 Drosophila auraria | reverse complement strand
ATTATTTATTTGCCATCTCCCCTATACCAATCAGATGGTATGGTAAGTCCCAAAATTGACAAAGTTAAGACCGCAGCAACTCCAAGGTACATCTTCATCTTGACAGGTGACAGTTTAGAACCCCAATAGAGCTCTTCCGAGGAAAGGGAGCTTATATACAAGTACTATGCAGGTGGAACTAATGCCAATTTTAAGGCTAATATTTAAGTAAATGTCATAGGGCATATGCTCTGTGCATTACGCAAGATGAAAAAATGTTTACGGTCTGCGATTAAAACTGCACAGAAAATGCGGCAAAAGTGGAGTAAAATAATAATAAAATAAAAAATACAATTTCGCCGGGATTGAACACTGACCGATCCTGCAACAGCAAGCTATCTGCAATATGGTCCTTCAAGAAATACAATGGTTTCGTTTGAGAAATATTTTTATTTCTGGTGTAGTCATTCTTGGGGACAACCCCAGATTTACAATTTTTAGCAAATGAAACTGAAGCCCAATTTCAAAGCGTACCGAAAAATGCCATATGCCGACTTCAAATTCGATGCGAAAATACTTTAGTTTTTCCACTAGATGGCTAAATAATACATAAGAATTTTCATTATTAGTCATTTTAGCCAACTCGAGGTACAAAGTCAACGTGATCGTCATATACAGAAATCAGATTATTATTTTCGTATTACTAATACGAGTGAATGCCATAGGGCACAGGGTGTATTGATTACTCAAGAAAAACCAAAAGTCATGGTTAGCAATTGCGAAATACTAAACTTCCTTAAGGAACAAGATATTTTATAAGATATGCATAAAGCTGCCAAATTTAAAATTGTTCATCAATATAAAAACCAAATTATTTAACTAAGAGAAGACATATGTTTGATATATTTTACATCTGGCGTTATAATGCACAGTCAAAACAGTAATTTTACCTTTATAAAATTCAATTGATTTCCCCTTCAGCTGCAACCTCAGGGAAATTAACATTTGAGCTGGCCACTTAAGCTGCCCTTTGCCGCAAAGCGATGCCAATTATTCACTTTTCGGATCTATTAATTGACTGAAATTCGATTCATTGAAGCGCCGATGTATAGTATACATTTTTCGCCGTCGTCATCATCGCTGCGAGCAAAATTCCCGCTTAAAACATTTTTATTTACTCCGCTCGATTTTATCAATTTCCTATTTCCCTGCTCATCTGAGTTCTCCCCTTGTATCGGAAACTGTAGTCCTGCCGAGAGGTAGTTCATTTGCCACGCCTCATTGGAGCGTTTTAATTAGGTGACGACTAAGTAAAAAATTGAATTAATTTCGCAGCTGGCAATCGGAAATTAAAGAAATTATTATCTGTCCCAGAGTAAGCCTCTTGGAATATGACGCATGCGACACGTTGCCAGCGGAATTAATTCAAATCACCGAGTATTCTGTTTTCCAGCTCCAGACGTTGTGAAGAAAATATGTGCGCACTTCGGGCATTTTTCAATTGAATTTTCCCGACACTTTTTGGGCATTTTTTTTTGGGTGGCGGCGGAGGAGGAGCGGAGGAGCAGCTCCCTGGCATATGTTTGGCAATTTTGAAGCCGCTACGTGAGCAGCCTGGGAATAGGTTCCCCCTCGCCCAATTAAACCTGGCAATTGAGCCACTTACACTTTAAGAATTGCATTAAAAAGTATTTCGCTTCGATTTTCATCGTTGGCTTGATTTCGGTTCGCAGCGTTTCGCATCGCCAAACTTCCGCATCTCTGGCGGGCTACGTGCCTCGGTCTCGGTCTCGCTCTCGGTCTAGACTCGGTCTGCTGCTTTTGGCCAAGTCGGGAGCCAACGTTATGCATTTCACGTGCAACAAGTTGCAATCATAACAAGCCCGCTGGGCTGCTGCTGCTGATGCAACCGAAATGCAATGAAAATATTGAAAGAGCCAACGTTCCTGCAAATGTTTCTCTTGGCAATGGCAAGAGAATGCGTTTTATCTCCCCTTATAAAGATGTGAGACAAAAACATATCGTGCTGCGATCTCATGTTCGAGTTGATGTTGCTTTTTGTTCAAATTCAAATCAGTTCGTTGTCTGGGCACTTTCCAACAGCTGCGAATGTGACTTGTTTAAGCTTTCGTTAAGGATACCCAGCAGTTTAGTTAAATCCAATGTTTAATTTTGTCAAAATAAAATACAAACTTCATGTTTTCACCTGTGACTAGCCTGTGGAAAGTGAATTCCCAATGCAACTGCCACAAACGTGCTACAATGCTACAAGATTGCTTCTGTTAATTTGCCTGATTTTATTCGCTCCTCTGCCTCTGGCACTCGGGAGCCGGGGATTATTTAAATTTTTGCCTCGTGCGTTGCCTTAGACTTTAAAACTCAACTGCGAATCACGACTCGACAAACAAACTACTGTCTTTATACATATTTATGCCGCCAGACAGCCAATGGTGCGGCGGTGGCACCACGGCTCCTGTTCCCACCAGACGGAGGCTGGAGCTGGAGCTGGAACAAAACGTGTGCAACAAACTAAGCCATTTTTGTCGCCGCCCGTCTAAATACCAAACTTGGCTTATGGCAGAGGAGCAGAAGGAACAGCGAACAGCGAACGGCGAAAAGCGAAAATATCCTGCGCGAAAAAAGCACAAATAAATCATGATTCATGACCAAAAGCCACAGAAACGCCAAAAACAAAAGCAAAATGGCATAAAACTTTGAAAAAAAAAGAAAAGGAAAAATACGAGGCAAGCAGCAGAAACGAAAATACCCGTACAAAAAAATCAAATGCGAGGCTGAAAAAGTTGCAGAGGCGACGACACAAAATGTTCGTGATTCGGCCGAATTCGAAAAGACAAAAAGAGAACACGGAAAATAATGCGGAATATTTTTGAAAACACAAAAAATGTTTGCGCGCATCTAAATAAACAGGGGAGCCTTCGAGCATCGAAAGGGGGACCCTCGGAAGTTGCCAAGTTATTTTGTTGGCCATGTTTACAAAATGCGCCGTGTGCTAAGCATTTTTATCACGCAGCTCTCTGTTCCAGCCGCCTTTTGTCAAGCTCCAGTCGGCATTTCTGCTGCTGCTGGTTTTTTGAGAGTTCCTCATAAAATCGAGTTGCCTGGCTGCCGTTCTGTGACCAGGTCTAAACGATCGTTTTGTCATAATGCGACATTTAAGGAATTTTTATATGAATTCACTTAACGACTTCGATCCTTGATGTTGTCGTTGTCGTTGTCGTTGCCGTTCAGGTTGATGTGGCTGGCAATGTGGCTGTTACTGTTGCCCTGGCTGTTGTCCTCCGTTGCACATTAAGGTGTGGAATTGTAATTATTCCAAGCTGTCTCCCAGCACAGTGGATCACTCAGGACCAAGCGGACTACGTTTCAGATTTGTTACTTCTGATTGAAGGCTGTTCTTATCCTCCAAGTGAAAACCTTTAACTTGGATAACTTTAAAGCTAATTTGATTAGCATTAAATGGGAGATATATATTGTTTCCTGATTAATGTTAATTTCAATCTGATCACAAAGCATCTATAAATTTTTGGTAGTAACCCCACTGTGCCTGGAGGACGTCAACACTTTTCCCTCAGCCATGGCATGCCGACGACGCCGCGGAGCAACCACAATAACAGGCGAAACAACATCAACTTACAACTTTGTCAGAGGACCTCGACCATCATGATGATGCCTCCGGCTCCAGGCTCCCAGCTCCCAGCTCCACACAGAGGTCCGCACTCGCCGCTCCTCGATTCCCGCCGGCGATGTCGCTGCCTTGGGCCACACAATTAACTTGCTCGCTGACTTTTAAAAAGGCATTGGCTGACATTTTTACGCGTGTACATGATTTTATTCGCCGCGCTGTCCGCGCAGGTAATTATGGCACGTTAAAGTGTTAATGGGCCACGTTAAGACCTGGGAGCCGGTGAGCAGCTGGTGCTGCTCCTGCTCCCGATGCTTCTGCCATGAACTTTGAGCTAAGCCACGTCTAAATCTGGCCCCGATGAAGCCATTTAGGGACACGAAATATGGCCATTGGCCAAGTCCTGCCAAGCGGTCAAGCGAGCCCATATCTTAGCCGTTTTAGTGGTCTGGCCAATTAGCCGGCGTTGTCAACGATCTGGTCTCGTAACTGGTTTCCTGGCCAGCAGCTAATCCAACTATAACTGTATGCATACACTGGAATACTCTGGTCTGAATTCTCTTAATATAAATAAGGTGCTTACAAATAAATTAATACCGATAATTCGAGTTATAGCAGCCTCATAATTTTAAGAAAGAGTTCTTATAAGTATATAAATACTTAGTATATATTTCAATTAATGTATTTTTAATGTTGTTTTTTTTTTGTGCATTTCCATTCTGCTGCGACACTGGCGCTCCAAGTCGCGCTGTCACCTGCCTCTGCATCAATTGACGTTATTGATTCCGCAGCCAGCAATTTTCCGCCACCCAATCGCCATAAGTTATTATGTCTACGCCTGGCTGGAAGGCTAGAAGACTGGAAGACTGGCAAACTGGCAAACTGGTTCTCCCATCATGTCGGACATATATGGATTGCCTTTCGTATATTGCCTATTGCCGGTGGATAGGGCCAACTCCACTCAGCCTGAATCCTGGGTCCTCAGTTTCAGCCTCGTTTGCCTCTCAAGGCGTTCGGCAAAACTGCATGACAAATAAGTTTTGTCTGTTGCGGACAGTTGACATTTTTAATGCCGCTGAGTTATGTTTTTTAGCAGTTTTTCCAGGATGCTAGGGCTTGGCTGGGTTCTAATCAAATAATTCTCAAAACGGGCTTCTATGCGAAAAATACTCCAACGGGACTAGTGATATTTAAACAATTTAAAATTGCTTTTAATGTAAAGCCTATATATTTGTCATGTAGCGATGATATGCAATAAATAAAGGTTAAAATGGAGGAGGAGGCAATGTGTATGGCTGTCTCTGTGCATCTGCAACTGCTAGGGCCGAGAGTAGAAGCGCCAAAATTCCTAGGTAGATCCTCATGATTGCGTGGGGCTTGGCTGGTTTTTAATGAAACAATTCTAAAAAGTGGGAAAGCTACAGTCGAGTGTGACCGACTGTAAGATAGCCGGTACCCAAAGCATTGTGGGTGAAATTAAACAGCACATTAGCATAGAAAAAAATTCCTTTTTTGATAAAATTGTTGACAAATAGAGACAGATATTGCTGGAAACAACATGTTTCAACACTCAAAAGAGACAAATGTTGCTAGGAACATGTTGGATAACTCTCAAAAGCGACAAATGTTGCTAGGAGCATGCTGAGCAACACCCAACAAAGACAAATGTTGCTAGGAATATGTTGAGCAACACGCAGGTGCGCGCTCTCTCTTTCTCTCTCTCTCTCTCAGAAACTTTATTGTTTAATAACTTCTATGTTTATCATCCGATTTTACTCAAATTTTCAGAACACGTCCACGATTGCCTTCTTATTAAGCCCATCTATTTACTTTAAGCCGAAAATCACGCCTATATACCGTTTTTTATTATTTTCGGGGGCGGAAGTGGCCAAACTTTAAAACAAACTTGATCTGCGTGCAACAGATTCCAATGTTGTCAGCAAATTTGGTAACTCTAGCTCTTATAGTCTCTGAGATCTGTTGTCGCACACGGACAGACAGACGGACAGACGGACAGACGGACATGGCTAGATCGACTCAGCTAATGACGCTGATCAAGAATATATATACTTTATAGGGTCGGAGATTTATCCTTCTGCCTGTTACATACATTCTCGATTGGCACTAACTTATAATACCCTTGTACCCTATGGGTACCGGGTATAAAAACGGGCCCCTTGTTTTGCGGAGAGTACTCCAAGGGAACTAATGATAATTTTACGATTTAAAATGACTGACACGGACTTACGTAGAAGTCGAAAAAGACTTTTGTGATTTGTTTGGTTAATAAATAGATCTTAAATAATAAATGTGTTATTTAAAACATCTTTGGTATTGGACATATAGCGATGATATGCAATAAAATATTGCTGCGTATTTTTTAAATATTATTTTCCCGGATATACCGCTCCAGTCAATAGTAGTGGTCGGGCATCACCTTCGGGCATCTGCTTCTGTTAGGGCCAAAATTAGAACCCAGGTAGATTCTCGTGATTATGTAAGCCTAGTTGAATTGTAATATATTATAAAATATCTCGGAAAGTGTCCTATTCATGCGGCAAGTACTCCAAAGGAATAAATGACAATTACACGGACAAAGTAGATGTGGAAAAATACTTTTATAAATTTTTTGTTGCTAATAAAATACAGCCTTTATATTAATCATGTTCCGTTGTCCTGCTTGGCTATATAAAACTCATCTCTCCTTTCCCGGTGGACATTTGCCCTTGCACGAATTATCGACGAAGTCTTTGAAAGCTTCTGCTCCTGCAAAGGCCACGGCTAGAAGCGCCACAATTCCTAGGTAGATCCTCATGATTGCGTGGGGCTTAGCTGTTTTTTATTAAAGACATTCTAAAAACGGGCCCCTATTTATGCGGAAAATACTCCAAGGGAACTAATGATAATTTCACGATTTAAAATGACTGACACGGACTTAAGTAGAAGTCGAAAAAGACTTTTGTGTTTTGTTTGGCTAACAAATATATCTTATATAATAAATAAGTGTCATATAGCGACGATATGCAATAAAATATTGGTGCGAATTTTTTAAATATTATTTTCCCGGATATACCGCTCCAATCAATAGAAGTGGTCGGGCATCACCTTCGGGCATCTGCTCCTGTAAGGGCCAAAATTAGAGCCCAGGTAGATCCTCATGATTATGTAAGCCTGGTTGAATTGTAATAAATAAAAATATATATCTGAAAGTGTTCTATTCATGCGGAAAGTACTCCAAAGGAATTAGTGACAATAACATGGACAAAGTAAATGTGGAAAAATTCTTTTATATATATTTTTTTCCTAATAAAATACAGCCTTTATATTTATCATGTTCCTTTGATCTGCAATAATAAAAAATTTAATATGTCAGCCAGGTGTTTGACTGTCTAAAAATCATCTCACCTTCTCCTACGGCCAATACTTCGATACACATGAGCCCTATAAGTTCTCAAAATGGGCCCTTATTTATGCAGGAAAAATTCCAATGCAACTAATTACAATTTAACGATTTAAAATGGCTGACACGGACTTACGTAAAACTGGAAAAACATTTATATATTTTTTATTAGCTAATAAGATATAGCCTTTCTATTTATCATATTGCGATGATACACAATAAAATATTGTTGTACATTTCTTAAGAATTATTTATTCGGGTGAATCGGTACAAACAATGGCCGGTCCCTTTGGGCATCGGCTCCTGTTAGGGCCAGGATTAGAAGCGTCACAATTCCAACGTAGATCTTCATGCTTATGTAAGGTCTGCTTGATTTGTAATATGTTATAATATTTCTGGGAAAGTGACCTATTTATGCGGAAAGTATCCAAGGGGAACTAATGATAATTTTACTATTTACTATGACTGACACGGACTCAAGTAGAACTCTGTAGTATTTTGCTTGGCTAATAAAATTGTATATAAAAATACATTTTAAATTTATATTAAATTTTAGATTTGATATATAACGAAGATATACAATAAAATATTGTTGCACACTTTTAAATTATTATTTTCCCGGATATACTGCTCCAATTAATGGAATTGGCATCATTCGGCCATCTGCTCCTGTTAGGGCCAAGATTAGAATCGCCACTGTTCCTAGATATATCCTCATGATTATGTAATCCCTGGTTGATATGTAATATTTTATAATACTTCACGGAAAGCGCTCTATTTATAATGACAATTTCACGATTTAACATTACTGACACGGACTTATGTAACAGTGGAAAAACGTTTATATGTTTTGTTTTTTTGATAATATTTCTATTTATCATATTGTGTGATACACAATAAAATATTGTTGTACATTTTTTTAACAATTATTTATCTGGGTGCATTGGTACAAACAATGGCTTTTCCCCTTGGGTATCGGCTCCTGTTAGGGCCAGGATTAGATGCCTATGTAAGGCCTGGATGATCTGTAATATAGTTCCCTATTTATGCGGAAAATATCCAAGGGTATCTAATGATAATTTAACGTTTTAAAATGACTGACACTGACATAAGTAGAAGTCGAAAAAGACTTTTGTGTTTTGTTTGGCTTATAAATATATCTTTAATAATAAATGTCTAATTAAAAATAACTTTAGTATTGGACATATAGCGATGATATGCAATAAAATATTGCTGCGAGTTTTTTAAATCAATCAATAGAAGTGGTCGGGCATCACCTTCGGGCATCTGCTCCTGTTAAAGCTAAAATTAGAACACAGGTAGATCCTCATGATTATGTAAGCCTGGTTGAATTGTAATATATAATATTATAATATTTCTCGGAAAGTGTCCTTCATGCGGAAAGTGCTCCAAAGGAATTAATGAAAATTACACGGACAAAGTAGATGTTGAAAAATACTTTTATATATTTTTTTTTGCTGATAAAATACAGACTTCATATTTATCATGTTCCATTGATCTGCAATAAATAAGTAATATGTAATATGTGAGCCAGGTGCTTGGCTGCCTAAAAATCATCTCACCTGCTCCTACGTGAACCACATCGATGCTTATTCGTCCGGGCAAATATGTGATCTTGCTTCGCCCGGGCAATTATGTGATCTTGCTTGGGCTTCTGCTTCTGCAAGGGCCAGAGCTAGAAGCGCCAAAAATCCTAGGTAGATCCTCATGATTGCGTGTGGCTTTTCCGGATTTTATTAAAGAAATTGTCACAACGGGCCCCTATTTATGCGGAAAAAATTCCAATGGAACTAATTACAATTTACCGACTTAAAAGCGTCACAATTCCGACGTAGATGTTTATGTAAGGCCTGGTTGATTTGAAATATGCCCTTTTTATGCGGAAAATAACTGATGATAATTTCACTATTTAAAATGATTGACACGGACTCAAGTTGAACTCTGTAGTATTTTGATTGGCTAATAAAATTATACATATTAAAATTATAAATTAAAATTATACATTTTATACATAATACATTTTATAAATACATTTTATAATCGACATATATCAAAGATATGCAATAAAATATTGTTGTGATTTTTATAATTATTATTATCCCAGATATACCGCTCCAATTAATAGAATTGGTATCCTTTGGCCATCTGCTCGGCACAATTCTTATGTAGATCTTCAAGATTACGTAAGGCTTGGTTGATATGTAATATATTACAATAATTCCCGAAAAGTGCGGAAAATATTCAAAGGAAATGTCTGACACGGACTTAAGTAGAAGTGGAAAAACATTTTTATATATTTTTTGCTAAAAGGCTAATAATAGCCGTTGCATTTGACATACAGCGATGATGTACAATAAAATATTGTTGTACATTTTTTAACTAATCGCATCGGACCAAGCAATGTTTCGAACCTTTTTGGGCCTCGACTCCTGTTAGGGCCAGGATTAGAAGCGTCACAACTCCAACGTAGATCTTCATGCTTATGTAAGGTCTGGTTGCTTATATGTTATATGTTATAATATTTCTCAGAAAGTGCCCTATTTATGCGGAAAATATCCAGGGGGAACTAATGATAATTTCACGATTTAAAATGACTGACACGGACTTACGTAGAAGTGGAAGAAAAAGACTTTTGTATTTTGGTTGTCCAATAAATTTATATTATATAATAAATAGTAATTATAAAGAAAATTGTATATATTGTTGTGAATTTTATATTTATTATTGTCCCGGATATACCGCTTCATTCAATAGAAGTGATCGGGAATCACCTTCGGGCATCTGCTTCTGTTAGGGCCAAAATTAGAACCCAGGTAGATCCTCATGATTACGTAAGCCTGGTTGAATTGTAATATACTATAAAATTTCTCGGAAAGTGTCCTATTCATGCGGAAAGTACTCCAAAGGAATTAATGACAATTACACGGACAAAGTAGATGTAGAAAATAATTTAATATATTTTTTTTTGTTAATAAAATACAGAATTTATATTTATCATGTTCCTTTTATCTGCAATAAAAAAAATGTAATATGAGAGCCAGGTGCTTGGCTGTCTAAAAATCATCTCACCTTCTCCGGGTTGGACATCCCAGGTGGACAAAAGCCCCTGCACATTCCCAATATTAGAAGCGCCACAGATCCTAGGTAGGTCCTCATGATGCGTGGGGCTTGGCTGGATTTTATTAAAGAAATTCTCAAAACTGGCACCTATTTATGCGGAAAAAAATCCAATGGAACTAATTACAATTTACCGATTTAAAAGCGTCAGAATTCCAACGTAGATATTTATGCTTATGTAAGGCCTGATTGATTATAATATTTCTCTGATAGTACCCTATTTATGCGGAAAATATTCAATTATAACTAATTATAATTTCACGACTTTAAATGACTGATACGGAAATAATTAAAAGAGAAAGAATGTATGAAAATTAAAAGAGTAAATTGTGACATTTTCAAAAGAATTTGTTTACAAGTTTCTTGCCGTTACGAATTTTAGCCAAGGTTCCTGCTAACTAGAAAATATTGGTTGATATTTTCTAAAAACTAACTAACACTGCCATTCATTATTTTCACATATAGTCAATATAATTTCTGCTATCATAATGTTATCATTTATACTGTCTAGGCTTTCATCTAAATTACTTGACAGCCGTAAATCAATTAAAAGGCCTATGCGAATATTATGCCAGCCTCGAGCCCGCTCGGCTAGCAGTCTAGGCATTTTAATTGAAATTAATTAGGTGGGGTATCATCCGTATGGAGCCCAAGGAACGCGGCCCCGAGCTCCAACTACTTCACGCCAATTGTTGACAGTCAGTCGGCGAATGCCAAGTTGTTGGGCGAAATGAATTGCAGCTGATGTGGCTTTTGTTACTGCACGCAGAGAAAAAGGGTGTTCGAAATGGTACCAATATATCAAGAAACGCTGAATGTCAGTTCCTATATTATGCGGAATGTACTATTTTTTTGGCTGTGTGCCGAGGAGGTGCAGAGTGCAGCAGCATTCGTTGTGTGTCAATCAACGGGGCCCGACATGTGGGTCTCTTCCTCACGAGCATTAAAGGCGCTCGGCTGGAACTGAGCAGGCGGCAGGCGGCAGGCGGCACTGCATTTGCCATTTATGACAGTTGAAATGTCAAAAGAACAGCGAACAGAAGGCATTTGCAAGTGTTAAGCGCTCCTTTTCGAGGAGAGTCGAGACTTGCGTCTCCACGAGCGCAGCTGTTTTTGATCTGCCACGGACCGCCACTTGGGAAAAGGGGTGAGCCGAGCCGAGCCCTCCTATATGTATCTCCTCCCTCATAAATCAAGTTAACGGCCTCGTCGAGAGCACATGAGGGGATATTGTAGGGAAACTAATTAAAGAAAATGAATTAAAAACACTGGAGAGGCAAGTAAATCGATTCATTATGATATTTATATGTTAATGCCAACAAAATCCCTAAATTAAGATCATCATGTTTAGAATTATTCAAAATATATATATATTATTAGTTAATATGGTTTGTTTTATACAAACTCTGCTCCTTACTGACCATTTCCTAGCTCATTGACTATTTTAATCTCGGTTAAGTAGAGCAGCATTTATTCAGAACGCATTCCTTGCACTTGCTCGTATAAATACATAATTTAAATTTAAATTTTTGTGAAGCTTTTTAGCATTTTAATTGCGCAGAGTGCGGACAGACTTGTTGAAGCGCTTGTTAAGGGGCACTTTTATGTCAAAAGGAAATAGTCGCCGCTCCGGCCGAATGTGTTATTTGAGCTATGGGCAAAGGCGTAAAAATCTGCGTAATTAAATTTTATTTTTGGGCGACAGCAGCTGTTGCCCAGGGATTTTTGGGGCGGCGAGTGTTGAGGGATTGGTGGCGGAACTGTTGCCGCTGGTGGCACATGGTCCGCTGGCTAATTAGCTCCGCTCGAGACTCGAGTCTCGATTCTCGAACATCAAAGCCGGGGCGCGCACGCGACACCTTCGCAGGGAGCAGGGATCAGGGAGCCGGAGAGCCCAAGACGAATTCATCGACGGCTGTCAAATTAGCAAGGCAAATTGCAAAATACACATACTCCGCACATACGTATGAATCTGCATAATTTGTGCAAAAATAAAAGAGTCATATTTATATGCTCCGCAGCCATCATCGCATCCACTTATTTAGGCTTGTTTTCTGGCCCCTCCTCGAGTGCCACTTGTTTTGTTTCCCTTTTTGCGCCGCCTGCTCATTTCGATTCGCCGGCAATGGCAATGGCAGGGCGGCACTTTCATCTCGACGCGAGCCCAACTCATCTCATCTCATCAGATACTTATGTGGCCATATGGTGGCAGCCCCTCCTGCCCTTCCTCATGCCCATCCGCATCCCATTCCGTCATCGTCTTACACTCAATAACGGCGAGCAGAGCCAGTCATGATGTGCGATATTAAAATTAAGTGTTACATTTGTCAGCGATGATGCGCGTCGAAGAGCAAACGAGATCTGATATAGAAGCGATTCGATGGGGATTGGGGATCGGATCACCCGAGTGCAACATAATCAAAGCTGAGCGTGTTTACGAATCATTTCGACCGAGTGCTGCGATTGATCAACAGATGGTTGCCAGAACTTATATTGGAAAGCTGTGGAAATCGAATATCGGTTCCTAATTGGGTCAATAGGTTCTACTTTTCATGGCGAGCCAATAAAGATTTCAAACGAAAGTCCCAAAAAGTATTGAACATAATTGAGAACTCAGTACAAGAAGATTTATCTCTCACAAATCACTGGGAACTTTGAAGGATAACAAGTTAAAGAGGATCCAAACTTCAATAAAAAACCAGTTTAAGAGATTTTGGACAAATATCTATATGGTCACACCTAAGACATTAGAGCTTCAAGATGACTAATCAATCTATACTAGAGAATGGCTGGCTCTAGATCTGGCTCCAGGCTCTCTTGAAATTTTGATCCAAAGCCAGAGAGAGAGAGAGAAAGAGAGCGCTCTAGAGCCAGCCACTCTCTTATACGCAGACATGAGACGACTGAGAGAGCGGAAAGAGGGCGATTCTCGTCGCCAGCTGAAAAATAGCTGCATATTGCAAATCAAATGTATGGCCGTTTGGCCTTTGGTCACACTTTAACCAAAACCTGACTGACTGATAGACTCGGAATTTAGAAGAAATGGATATTATTATTCAGACATGAGCATTTACTGACAAAAACCTTTTCACCTTCTCGTAAATACAAGCAAACAGAACGTAAACCAAATACTTGGTAGAAAAACAGCTACGTAAGTTAGAAACATCTTTCCAACCCCCCTCTGAGCTGTGATTCGCCCCTCTTCAATTAAAAAATAATTAAAAAATTCAATTGTTTCTTGGGTCGTCGCTTGTCTGGACTTAATGTTTCTCGAATGACTCACTAGTGTTTTGTGGCTGCCTTTTATCTGGCCCCAAGCCATCTCCGACTGCAATGACACTTTAAAAGGGGTCAGCCGGGGGTCAGGGCACTTCAAAGTTAACTTTTTCGGTGACATGTGCGACTCGAACTCGAGCCCCGACTCGACGCCCCGTGTTGCCAAGTGAAAGTGTAACTGTAATGCCATCCAACTGTAATTATATACAGTCTGGCGTCCAAGTTTATCTAGCGCCGAGCTGCGAGTGTCGCTCAAACGCAGCCCGGCTCTGTTCTGGCTCGTCGAGCTGTCTGGCTGGCTGTCATAAAATATAAAACTTTGGCCCCGAAATATCCCACCCCGTCTGACTATGTGTGTTTGTCTGGGCCGAAAGTTTGCAGTTTTTGTTGCCGGTTTCCAGCTCGGAGTCGGAGACGGAGACCTCCTCGGGTTTCGGTTAGTTGCGTGGGTGTAACTGGCAGCGCCATTGGCCCAATTACACTAAACGAGTGTTTCGCAGATCCCAGCAGGAGTGGCATCATCCACCCCCCTTACCCAGTCGCCGGCTGTTTGCCAAGATAAACGACGGAGGATTCGACTGGGATTCAACTCGAGGAGGAGTCCTCCTTCTCCGCGGGCGCTGTCCCTGTAATTTTCGGGCGTTATAATGGGGCTTAATGCACAAAACTCGTTATCAGCAGGAGCGTTGAAAAGTTTGCCGAGAAGCCAACAAATGGAACTCGAGCGCGTTTGATTAAATGCATGTAATTTGGCCTGAAGGCCCTCTAACGCCGATCCACAAGCAGATCCGGGATAAGGATCCGGAGGGCCATCAATCGCGATTGTCTGTCTGTCAAATTATGCGGAATGAGCGGCAAACAGAGCGCAACTCAACTCAACTCGGTTCAACTCCTCCAACTCAAACACTTTTTGGCTAGACAATGACCCCTTTCAGTGCCCGAAACCGAAAAGGTAAACAAGTCTAGATGTGAGAGGTGCACTGGAAAAAGTGCTGGTTGATTTTAGATAAAAGAATTGGAAACAATACGGTATAAGCTTAAAATATTTAGACTTTCCCATTAATTAATATTTTCTTTTAATATTAAAACCACCTGAAGATGAGAAAGCATTAAATTTCAAAAAATTTACCATTGTTTCTTGGCTAAGTGCTCAAGTTAAAATATTTTGCTTAACGAATCGGACTAAAATTAAAGTAACGTTAAGGTAACTGACAAGGCAGCTTGGCAACATTCAAAGTAAATTTTATTTCTAATATAGGAACATCGCTTTACTGGCAAATCTAGAATTTCTTCAAATCAAAAAATCATGGAATAAAGATCAATCTTCTTAATGATTTCTCTCTGTGCTGGACACTTTTAGCATCCTACTGTAAAGTCCAACCCCTTTGGGCTGCCATTTATGACACCTCGCAGCCTCCGCAGTGTACGATGTGAGAAATGCAATTTTATTGCTTGTGAAACATGTCAAGTTCTGGCGAGAACAGAGATCCAGCAATTTAATGCCGCCGGATTTGGAAGAATTTATATGGCACTGGGCGTGGCACACCTACCGGCACATTTTTATGTCTTCTGGCCCAGTCCGCTCTGTCTCTGATCTTTGCGAGCGGGTCGAGAGTCCCTGCCTGAGTCGGGCATAAAAATCGTCAGCATTTTGAACTCCTCATAAACGTGATGGGACGGCCATTCTAGGCCATATCCCGTATGAGCACGGTTTCGTTATATGTTTTATGGAAATTGTTAATGCTCTTCGGCTGTTTACGATGCCGATGCCGCCCGAAAGAGAGGCGTGGCCGAGGCCAAGAACAACACAAAATATATTTTTTTGGCCACATTTGCTTAGTCAGTTACATTTTTACGAGGTGCCGGCCGGAGGAGAGTGGAACAAATAAGAAAATGGCCCATTTCCGGCAGTGACATTTTGAAGAAGAACTCGGAGAGGGGGAGGGAAAGTTATGTAAGGTATTCTCATCCCGATAAGCCATCTACTGGCCACCACTTCATCATAACTCTCGGCTGCCTTTGTTCGCTCTTGGGCCGGCCTAAGCCGATTTACCTTTAATCCCTCGTCCAAAGTCAAAGTTAACAATCTGACCCACTCGTAATTGCACTTGCCAACTTTCACTTTTGAGCTGGGGATCGGACCCTGCCCGTGGTCCACTTTCTTTGTCATAAATTCGCCACGAACATAAGTTATGGTTTTTTAAAAAGCGAGCCGAGCTTAAATTAGTTCTGCCTGCATATTGCACACATTTTATGCAGGCTGCAGTTGGACGATTCGAGGCTCTTTCCTGTGCTTTCTGTTCAAGGACAATTTAATTATTCAGCCTTATTTTCGCAGACTTTTTGCACACAGCTTGCACTTCCGCTTCCGGTTTCCGCCGCCCCGCTTCCGGCCTGCCGCTCCGCCCATTGTTGTCCTTGTCTTTGGCACACAGAGCACACTGCACTAGAAAAGTTTTTCCATTTCCTTGTCGCTCTCGCTCTCTGCTCCTCGCCCAGAACAAGCTGGCTGGCTGGCTGGCAGAGCTGGGAAAAGCCGGGCGGGAAAGCTTGCCGCAAACTTCGCTGGCGCTCTAATGGAACTTTAAGCTAGATTAATTTTTTAATTAGTTCTTTTGTTGCTGCGCACTGAAGTGCCGCCGCCCTGCCAGCGGCATCTTCCCGGGCAAGTTGCTGATGCCTCTCCTCGGGGCTGCCTGCATCCACCAGGAGCGCCAGCGCCAGCCTCGTTTGTACTCCTCCGTATCGCAAATGGAAATGGCAATGGCAGCCATCGCATGCAAACTAATTTTTAAGCACTGGAAAAGCAAATGGGGCATATTATCTTAATAGTTTAGAAATACAATTAGGATCTTGGGCGATGGAAGTATAAATATAATAAGTTTTGTCACCATATGTGTGGAGTTTTTATTCCTTAAAATAATCATGAATATATTCATTATGAGTTATTTTGTTCTCTAAGTAAGAAAATAAATACTTAAACTTAGAATTTAAAAAACAAACCTTTCTCAAAATAAGAGGACTACGTATTTGAGAACGCGGTTTGTCAATTACCTTATGCCATAATTCTCTCTCTGCAGGAATAAAGATTTTTTCTGTATTTTCTAGAGCTTTAATATTTATATAATATTTATTGCTTTTCGTAAATATACCTTATGAAAATCCAAGCACTTTTCTTTTGCTTTAAAGGCATATCTCAGATACTTGTAACCTTAAAACTGTATTTTTATATTTTTTTTGTAGTAAAAGCCTCTTTAAATCTCGAATTTATTTCTCTCCCTGCATTTACTTGCCGGAGTGCTTTATTTATATATGAACATACACCGCCAACTTTGGTGGGAGCCTCAGCTGCTGGAAGATCTCGGTTTAACTCTTTCTGCAGACAGCAGCTGGGTCCTTAAAGCTTGCCAGTGCGCCGCAGGCAATAAACAGCGCAATTTTATTGAAAAAATCCTTAATTAAATTTCCGTTTCAATGTGTCAAAGTGTGAACAACACAATAATTTGGTTCTTTATTAACTGCTGCCGCCGAGGCGATGTTGCAGGGGCGTGGTAGCGGCAGCAACAGCAACAGCAGCAATCTAGGCAGCAGCTGCAGCACGAAATCCTTAATAAAGTTAAGCAACAGCAACGCGGATATGTACGAGCCAGCCAGTGTGTGAGTGTTGGCCATATCCTGCCACCGGAGGTGTCAATTTAAAGCCAATTTAATTTGCAGCCACAGCAGCAGAAGCACCACCAACAAGGCCAGAGCACAAAGAACGGCCCGAAGAACTTGGCCCAGCGGCAATTTTAAAGCCGCTCGCAAAAAAACGAACGAACTCGAGGACCAACTGCAAGAAGTCGCTGGCAAGGGAAATGGAAATTACAATTTTTAACTGGGCCGGGCCTGCTGCCGCTCTGAATATGCCGCTTTCAATTAAAAGCCATTGGCCAACCGACATTGGCCGCGCCGCGAACATGGGACTGGGCAGGGACAGGGGCAGGGGCAGGGGAATGGGTATCGGAACTGTGAGCGGGGATGGCGAGTCCTGCCACATATGTGCCGGCATTGTTGCCGGAGTGTTGCAGCAGTTTGCGAAAATTGCCAGCGAATTCCGACCGAATGTGACAACAATGACGGCAGCAGCATCAGCAGCAGCATCTGTGGAAGCCACTGCAGCAGCCACTGCGACCTAATTTGCAGCTGCAGATTGAAAAATGCTTCAAAAACAGTTGGCGGCTTCCTTTTTATTGGAATCGGGGAAAAATCCAATCGAATATTAGTACAGATGTTTCTTTTAAATATTTAAATTCATATCTTACTTTTCTGAAAGGGAATACAAGGTCAGATAGTTCCCTTTGAATGGCTTTGAATTTAATTCCAAAGATACATATTGGATAAGGGCATAAACTATTTAAATAATTGAAATAATATTTCAGAACTACTAGTAAATTAGTTAATTCTTTAAAGGTAAGGTAGCTCCAACTATTATTCCTTTAGGAAATAATCCATTTCAAAGTAAAAAACGCAACTGCAGTCAAAAGATACTGCAACTACTTAGCCGTCGTAACAACTGCAAGACCCTTAACCCCATCTTAACCCCGTCTTAACCCCCAGCGACACACACGCCTGTCATGTTAAACACGAGACTTGGAGTTGCTGCTGCCACTGTTGCACACGCAAGTGGCGACGACAAGATTTGTACTACCTTTGCAGGAGGAGCTGCTCCTGGTGCCCCTGCGAACTTTTTTCGGGGACAAAGCCAAAGACAAACTGCCGTGTATTAAATTTTTGTCAAAGACAAAATGCCTCCACGAGGAGCGGCTGGAATTGGCTTTCTGTTTCGGCAACGGTTCGCTGGGTGCCAAGGCAAAGGGTCTGGTCTGAGTCCTGCAACAGGAACCTGGCTTTGGCCCTAAGCCCGGCCATAATGCAGCCAGCCAGGATGTCTGAACTAAGGGATAAGGATGTGCCTAGTGCCTAGTGACACACTTTCCCGGCCAGAGAACAAGGCAGTGGCTTATATTAAAATTTCTGGCCGGACAGTTTTATTTTTATCCAGCTTCCCCGCTTCTTTTTTTTAGTTTTTCTCAGTCTCGGTCCTTGGACATTCTTCGGTTTTTTTTTTATACTTTTCCTAGAGATTCTGGAGAAATACGGGGGCGTGTCTGTGGCTAACAAAAGTTGTGCGCAGTCAGTTGACATAAATTTCGTTAGCCTACTTCCAGGCGAAATTGCTTACAGGCAATGGCCCAGGCCCAGGCGCTATTATTACCATTTTTTCTGGCTCTTGGTCCGCCCAGGAGAATAGCTGCCAAAAACCTACATTTAATGCATAAAACTCAATCGTTCTACTTAGCAAGTTTTGAGGGAGAGTGAGAGGGTTTTCGGTTTGCTTAAAATAAAACCATTTCATTAGCAAAAGTCGAAAATAAAGCACACGCTTCGTTGATGTGAGTTTTTTTATTCCCATTTATTTAATTATTCCTTTAAGGGCATGTGCTAGTCGGGCCAAATGTTACTCCCGACTCAATGGCGGAAAACAAAAGTAATTTTAATTAAAATATTACGACTACTTTATGCCGAGTACCACCTACCAGTCGTCGGGCGATGGCATGCAACTAAAAAATAAATTTAATTATGCAAAAAGTGCGCTGCACTCGACTCGGGAGAGTGGCCCCCTCTGGTCTGGTCGGCGGGGCGGGGCCCACGGAAATTATTTCAATTGTATGCACTTCAGGAGAACGAGAACAAAAAGTTGGCCAAAAGCAGAGGAAGAAAAAGCGAAACGAATCGAAACGAAACGAGAATTTCGAGAAGACGAGCCCGAGTCCGAGTCCGAGAGTGGCGGTGCACTTAGGACACAGAACGTGGAGCCACCGCCGCGGACAGAAACCACTGACAGACGGACCGGCGGACCGACTCGGGGGCCATTTGAATGAGGTGCTGACTGACGGACCGAGCCGGGCCTTTCGGCCAGGTTAAGACCCAGCGACACCGACATCAGCAGACCAAAAACTTTCGGCCTGAAGTGGCCGCCGACTCGATGGAATGACGATGGTTAGCCTGGGCTACCTACCTTCCTACCATCCCTAACTACCAGCTGAGTGCCTCTTTTCGGAAATTCAAATTTCCGATTCTTGATGATTTTATTTAAATTTGCGTATTCGAGTGTTTGTCGGAGGCTCTTCAAGTGCCGACTGGTGACTGCCGACTGCTGGCTTTGTTTTTTGGCGAAAATTGCTTAAATTGGCAGGAATTTCTGCTTCCAAATTGGTTCTCTCTTCCCGCTCTCTCTCTCTCTCGCCTTGGGCCAATTAACATAGTGGGGCTTAGCCATGATTTATTTCGGCGGAGGAAGTCCTCATTATCATATCAGTCTTAAGTGCAGGCGGCAGCTGCTGCAGCAGGCCAGCGGGAATCCCGGCGAGGTGTAAACATGACAAACATGGCCAGAAACTTGGCGAAGGTCACGCCGGCAGCCGGCAACTGCAGTGGCTAGATAAACCAGCCAGACGCAGACACAGACACGTGTGCCGGGCGGGCAGTCTGGGATTTTGGGAGTTGCACAGAGACAGAGAGAGAGCCACCCATTATGCTGAGGCAGCTGCCCGAGAAGGCGTGGACGAATCTACATTTTGGTGGTTATTTATGGTCCTCGGACAGAGCTACGATCTGAGATTGTCCGGTATTTTGGGCTTCGAACCCTGGTCACAATTTGTAGCCACGTTTTGGTTAATCTTTTGTTTAATTCTGATTTGTAAAAGTCACAGAAAGTAACCCTTGTTATGAGCAGGAGATATAGGTAGTATTTGACTGCACGTGGGAAGCATATAGACAGCAGTTAAAAAAGGGGAATTAGTCAAATTCCCTGAGATCACATTCCCAACTCCCCTGATCCCCGACTGCTGTCCATTTAAGCCGCTTGTCGCCCGGCTATCTTCCCGAAATCTCTGCCATATCATGCATTCCCCATCATCAGCGTGGCTACAACTGGCATTGCCAAATTGCAGCCGAAAACAGCTCGTGCTGTGCTACTTGGACACATTGTAGGCTAGTTATGCCACGATATGCCCAATCAGAGCCACGGCCCACTAACTAGCCCACTCACTCGGCCAAACGCCTCTGGGTCCGCACGTTTAATTGCGGGGAGCCGGACTTTTGGCCCAATGCAGCTCCGAGTGTGTGTGCGACATAATGTAGCGGCCCAAATTATACCACTTATGGCCGAAAAAAGGCCCCCGACTCCGCACAGTTAACAAGAACGAAGCACAGCAAATGAGCGACAGGCAAACGAGTGCAGCTTAAGCTTAGTTCTGGCCGCCTTTGTTGGTCTCTTGCCTGTTTTCGGCACTTCTCGTTAGCACCGCGCAACGGGGGCAGGGAGTAGGGGATCCCACCGATCTGGGTCCAGATCCAGATACAGATACAGATACCCGAGATAAGTTCAGGCCGGGCACAGCTGCGCCGAAAATTGTTTGGCATTTTGCGCATGCGTCGCGGCAAACGCGATCTCGTGAGACCAAGAAGGGGTTTTTGGTTTAAAAATAAAAATAAAAAAAAAATCGAAAAAAGGAGAAGGCCAACAACGGATACTGTCAAGTCAGGGCGAAGGTACAGTGGTAAAGGAGAGGTTTTCAAAGGGATTTTCAAAGAGTAACTGTTCCTATTTCATTAATAAAATATTTTATTACTCTAACTTAAAGCTTAAGAATATTGAAGAATATTAAAGAATTGTTGCTTGACATTTACCAATAATATTTAAAATATTTATAGAGTTAGCTTAGCATTTTTTTCATCATAACTGAAAAGGATTCTTTGTTTTTTTTAAGACTTTCTTCGCTCTGCAACCACTGTTTGCCAATAACAAATTTGGCTTTGCTTTTCTCAAGATCTCGGGAAGAGTTTCAGCACCTCTGGCCGGGAATATAGCAAAGGGAATGGGTCTGGGGCATCCAGAGACAGAACCAGAACACCGAGTGTTGTTAGGGAATGCGAGGCAGAATTAGCTGAAATAGTTGTAGGTACAAATTTTAGAGGCTCTGCGCGTGGTTGTTGCTGTTGTTCGGCGTTCGTGTTGTTGTCAGCTGGTTGTTGTTTTGTGTGTTCTGTGTGTGTGTGCGTGGTGTGCCAGAAACCGTTAGAAGGCCAACAGCGTTGGCGCTTGTAAGTGTCAATGGGTCTAGACGGGTTTTTGGGCCGCCAGTTCGCCAGCTCGCCAGTTGTCCGCAGTTACAGTTGTTACTGCTCCTCGAGTCGCGGAGCCCAGCGAAAAAAGCGAGCAGGCGAGCAGTACGCAAATTATTGCATTGCACATAATTTATTTGACTATAATTACAATTAATTACGGTAATTATGTTGTTTTTAGAGACCAATGCCAACTCAATTATTTGAGCACACACACACACCTCGGGGGCGGTGTGTGTGCAAAAAGCTCTCGAGCTCTTTCGAGTCGAGTTGCCGTTTTTGCTACATGAAAAGTTTGTGGTTGGCAAGTCCCGACTTCCGTTTCCGCCATCCCATAGCGGCATCTCGTTCGCACTCGCTGCCATCCGGAAGAGGCAAAAACAGCGACGAAAATAACATTTGTGCTCGGCGGCAAAACTTTTTCCACGTTGTGGCAAAACTTCTGTGCGGGCGAACTATAACTGGGAGGGTGTGGACGCTCGATTACAGCTGTGCTTGAAAAAATAGTATGACGATATCGAGTATATCGATAATATATCGAAAAGAAAATTATATTTTTTTTAGCAGTTTTAGTTTTCGGAGTAAGTCCATAAAAAGTAGTTACTCCAAGAGAACCCAGATAGATTTAACATACGGATTATTATTATTGTTAAAAATAATTAAAAAATAGTACAAACTTATCGATCATATCGATAATATATCGGATATAAATTTATATTTAAAGCTAAGAACCTATTAAAATAGTGATTGCAAGTATAAATTGATTTTTGCACTGATACTTCGAAGTAAATATCGATAGATCATTATTCGCGTTTAGTAACGAAAATCCGCTTACTTTAGCTTGAAAAATGTGATACATGTTTAACTTGTATTAAGTATTAAGTATTTTTTTGTATTATTTTTATGAATTAGATGAAAACACTCTTATTTTCCCGGACTCAACTGTATTTTTCAGTGGGCGGAGGACAGTGCAGCCGTCTAACACCGGGCGTTGCCCAACGAACACTCTCGACTTTCCCCCCCGTCCAAAAATTTCCAGGAAGGGGCGAAAAACTGCAACAAAAACTTATGACAGAGTGTGTGGGTGGGTGTGGCAGTGGGTGTGCGTGTGTGTCTCTGTCTGCTTCTATGCCCGTTCCTGTTTCGGTTCCTGTTCCTGAGCGAGTGTGGCAACCGCAATCAAAAGGGATATTTAATTGCGCCTAATTAGCCAATTTATGTTGTTGTGTGCCACCAGCAGCGGGGCCAGGCTCTGGCTCTAAGCATATTAACTTTCTTCTGCCGCTCTTATGCAAAATGTTGCGGTGTGTGCGGCAAGGGGCGGTGGGTGGCCACGCCCACAGGTATGCAGCTGACACAAAGCGATATTACCTGATTTCCCAAATGGCTACAAAGTGCACTTTAAAAGGCTTCAATAGGAATTTAATAGCGACCGCACGACATGCTGAATTTTAAATAATAAATTAAATTCTATGAAAGGTTTTACTATAAAGTCAATATCTGAATACAATATGATGATCAATTTGTAATAAAATAATTCAAAAGTTAAAGCCTTTAAATAAATACATAATAATGTAGCAAAAAAAAAGCCACAACCTTATTAGCAGATTCCGCATTTACATTTTCCATCACGACAGCAGAATTCCTTTGGCAGGACTCCACTTCGCCTTCTGCATAATAGTGGCCCTAATCCCAATCACATTAAGGCCCCAAGGTCCTCAGAGCTGAGAGTGGCTTAAGAATGCATTGAATATTTCGCAAATTGTTTATCGATGGCAATTGATTTGCCTACCGCCGACAGTTGCACGTCGCCGACAGCCCGGGACTGGGGCAAGGACGAAGCTCCAGCTCCAGCTCTCTGGCAGGCTCATCCATCCGCCGGTGACCCAGTTCCTGGCTGTCTCCAAAGTCAAGCGGAGTGAATGCCTGTCACCGGCACAGAGCCAAGCCCACAGAGCAGCAACAAAGGCTGAGCCGGGCTGAGCTGGGCTGGGCTGGGCTGAGGCGGGGCTGAGGCGAGGCAACAATGCCTAAACGAACACAATAATGACAGACAGGAGCGGCGGCTGTAGGGGAGGAGTTTTGCATAAATCGATAGTTTAGTTGCTGCGCTTTAAGGACCCTCCTAATGCGTTTAATTTTTCTTCAGCAACAATTTGCCAGGTCGCTGGCACGTCGCCTTCGCATTTTTTTTTTGCCCGACGTTAAATTTTATTTCGCGCTCCGCCATTTGCATAGGAAATTCATTAATTTTCCACGCGCCGCAGAGACACCGACTGCTAGACAAATTCCAGCGGCTGTTGAACCATAAATATAAAATTCATTGAGACGAGGCCTCGATACTTGGAGTTGTAGAAAGTGAGTGTTACGGTTTTGAGGGGCTGCTAAGCCGGCAAACGCAAATTCGCTTATCATTGCGTTTCTTTCGTTCTGGCCAGGCTTTCGTCTTGTCATTGCTGCTGGCCGCTGGCCATTTCCATTGCCTAGACGGGGGTTTGGGACAGGGCACATATGGACACTTCAAGCTGTCAGTCGGCGCATTGTAATCGGCGTCTGACCCGCATTAATTATACCACCACTGACATGCGATATTCACACTCCGTTCCCCGCCTGTCCACTCGAGTCGCTTGCAGGGCACTTAAGTCGGTACACAGAGACAAAAAGATTTTAAAACGCTTTAGTTTTGAAGAGTATATAAAATAATTAAAATAGGAAAATAGTTGTACTTGTTTTTAAAAATATTTCTATGATAAATACTGGCAACGTTTTAATGTTAGGGTTACCTTTACTTGTTTATAGATTTCTCTCAGTGCCCGCAAGATGTTGATGGCTCCAAATGGAGCTCCATCTCGGGCTCGTTAATCGATATTGCTATAAGTGTCCGAGACTGGCTGCCAACTCTGAAATTGAGCCGCTGTCCGTCCAGGCCATTGACCATTCTTTTCTTTCCTATTTACTCGGGGAGCTCCCTCGCCTCGCTGGCTGCTTACTTGGCTGTGAAAATCGAAAGTCGCTTCACACCTTCAGCAATCTTTTCGGGGCTGCGTGTCTCCGCCATGTGGGTTAAGTTCAAAAAGCAAACACTCCAACTTCAACTCCGCATTGCTGCAAAGTATCCATTGCCCGTGGCATCTCCATCTCGAGGTCTTGGTCTCCCGACCACTGTTTGTTCTCTAATGGACGGCGCTTCAATTTCTATTGTCTGCATTTGACACACATTTTCCGCTTTCATTCCGCTTAAAGTCGGAGCATGTGAACGCGCGTTGCCAGAAGTATGAGTATCTCGATTCTAAAGAAAGTATCTCGATGGTCTTGAGCCTCTCAACAATGGAACTGGTCGAGTCCATGGCAAATGAAAGATGTCTGGAAACGGGTGCTTAATAGGGCTTCAAGTTGATAAAAACTTCGAGGAATTAGTGCTTCTTTAGTTAATAGAAATCAACTTAAATAGCAACTGAAGTCTCTATAGAAAATGGCTTATTAATTTTCAATCGCTCAGCCATTCCTGCATTCAAGAATTCCTCCAAACTCAAAATCAGAATCCCATAAAGTGATTTAGCGATTCGATTCCGAGGCGCCCCTTCTTCCTGCTGCCGCCGCCGCTAATCTCAGCTCAAATGCAATGCAAAACTGATAAACGCTGCCGGGGAAAATGCTGCTGGAAAATCTACTCGTACACGGGAGTAAAAAAAAAAAAAACAAAGAGGAAAACAGGTAACTGGTGGCTCCTGAAACTCGAGCAGAACCTTCAACTCGAGCTCCGGTCGCTGCAGCATTTGCCAAGCAATTTTCCAGCATTTTCCGCTGACTACTAAAGTCATTATATTGGCAGGCGAACGTCGACACAGACCGAGAGCGAGAGCGAGAGCTGCCATCTACACATCCATTTCCATCTATATATCTACGGCTCTATCTATCTACCGGGGGCTGCTCCTTTCCGCTGCTTTCTGGGCACTCCACTCCGTTTTGTCGTTCAGTAGGTAAGTAATCTCATTATAATAATGGGAACAATTGATTTCTGTCTGCCAGCCAGCCAGCCAGCCAGCTTGTTGGGGCATGCCAGGACTCCGTTCCGTCGCCAGTCAATAAGTTGGGGGAGGCGCATCCTGGCCGCCACTCAATCATTGCAACCACATCGGGGGATTCGTGGGCTGGCTGTCTTCGGCGTGCCTCCGATGATTCCTTAGTGTTGCCGCTGATGAAATTATAATCAGGGGAATATATAATTCCTTTCACCTGGCTGGCTGGCTGGCTGACTGGCCACAAGGACAGGGAAACAAAAACAAAGGCAGCCGATAGGAGTTGCCAGCTCGGCGACCAAGTTTTGGTTATTTTTATTGATTAAGTATAAGAAGAATTTAAGGATTTTTAGGAGAAGAATTTATTGGTAGAAATTGAGGAATTTAATTAAAATTACTCAGTTAAATTTTAATATATATTTCATGAGTATCAAATCAGTATCAGTATTAATCATAGATATGTTGTAATTATTATAATTACTCAAAGAAATTTGAAATTTTTTATATTCCTGATTTCCAAGTACAGATTGTGTCAGTTTATGGAATAGTTGACAACCCTGAGCATCAATGGACAGACTGTCAGCTCCTGTGAGTGCTCCTGTGGCTCCTTCTGCCTTCGATGATATGATAATTTGCTTTTGTTTCGTCTCCTTTCCACAGAGCAAAACTTTTCGCCAGCGGCTTTGATGTCGGCTCAATCTTGCTCCATCTTCCGAGCTCAAAAATGCCATTCAAATGCAAACCCCAAATCGACCGCATAATGTGCCACAATTAAATTACAATAAATCATACTCAAAGGCAACTCTGGCAACTCTTGAGCGTAATTAATCATTTCTCCCGGTCTTGTGTGTGTTTCGTTCGACTCTCGCCCAGTAATTCACTATATTCGACTCGGAATCGGAGTCGGAGTCTCTCTATCACCGCGCCCTTTCGCATTTGGGGTTTTCTTTCATTCGGGGTTTTTCTCTTTATTTATTTATTTTTTTCGTGGCCCCACAGTAGTTCGATGCTTATTAATACTTCATTTACCATTAACATTCGTTTGTGCTCTTTGAACCAGAACTTGAATTCTTTGGGCTCCTCGAATGCGGTTGGGTGATTTGATTTTTATTACAGCTGCTGACTGAGATAGGTACTTTATTGAAGGAAAGTAGAAAAAAAAAGAGATGTATAAAGCTTAATCAAATTATAGAGCATTCTTTAGATGTTTTTAAAGGTTACTCTAATGTTTTTAAGTAAAAGATAATGTTTAATGCAAGTAATAGTAATTATATTTCCTTGTTTGAATTAAATTAAATATAAAAAATCAATCAATTAGGGGAAAAAACTTCCCTCTATCGAAGAGTTTATTAACCAAAAGTCTGACATTTGTTCGAGTGCACAAACACCATAAATTTGAAAGTAGCAACTAGAAAACAACGAAGTTTGCCCTGCTTTGTTTATCTTTTGTCTGTTCGAAAATGTCTTATAAGTTGCCATCAAAGTAACCCCCGGATTCCGCCCCGAACTTACCCTGACTCTCGATTCGCTGGAACCGGATCCAGCATCATTGTTTCTTTAAGTTCCGCTTGTTTGTGTTTGCGCTCGCCTGTTTGTTTGTTTGCCTCGCTCGATTTTTACAATGCGAAAAGAGCGAAATGCGAGCAAAACGACTATTTCGTTTGCCGCGGGACTCGGCAGCCGCCGCCTCATTAAAATTGTATATTTCAATCAAAGTTCGCTGCTTGAAGTGTTTTGCCAGACGTAGTTCCAAAAGGGGTAGCGGATTGGGCCGGGTCCGGTGCTATAAGGCCTCTGGCAGTTTTTCCTCCTATTTTTGCGCGCTCTCCGAAAGTTGGCGTAATCTGAGCCATCATAACTACACACAAGTTGGGTAATTATGCAGCAGAAGCTGTAACTGAGACAACGGCACACGTGTCCCCGACTTTTCCGAGACATCCGCCGCTTTCCCAGCCCCATTTACCAGACATTGTCATTGGAAAAACCAAAGCTCCCCCCGGAGCGGAGCGGAGCTGAGTTAGAAAATTCGCTGCGCTGGCGTAAGTAGTTTATAATTAAGAAATAACTGAATTAGCGTTGATAATGCCTGTTATGTAATGGCACACACACAGGGCCAGCGGTAAGCCGAAGCTGCTCATTTTCCCCTCTTTTCCGACTTGGCAGAGCCACTTGCTCTTTGAGCACAATTTCACAATGTAGCCCTTTTAATTTTTGTTAATTATAATAAATACGCATTCCAGTCCGCAGAGCGGCAAAAGCTCGTTGTCACTGTCGTCTGGCTAATTTGAGTTTATTGTGTTCCGAGAGGGGTTGCTCATTAGGCGGCCGAGACCATGATTAAAAAGACGGATTCCCCACGCTTCATATTCCTTTCATATTTCCTATTTTACTTATTTTTTTTTTATTTGGCAGGGAAAAATGTAATTGAATCTGAGGGAAGCGAGCGTTTTTCTTTGCCAAGTTCAATTGTTTGTGCAGCGCGCATACGCCACGTAAGCCATAAGTAAAATCAACAAAAACATGAAACATAATAAATATTAAATAGTCAAGACCCTGCTAGTACCCTATAGAGAATATTTTCCCTTCTATAAAAAACACTTACTTTAACTCAGGAGAAGTGTATGAGGTATAAACAGGCAGCCACTCCGATATTCCCGATGGGTTTAAAAATTAATACTCGGTCACGTGCCGTTGATTAATGAAATATATGGCCAGGCCAGCGGAACGGCACGGAAAAATGAAAGGTAAATAAATGAAAATCCAAATGCGACCGAGCGCAGGCAAGAGCAAACATTTCCACACTCGAGAGGCAACAGTCAGAGAGCAGGAGCCGAATCAAGGCGAAATCAAGGCTCCAGGATAAACACTTTAAGAAACGCTTATGACACGCATACGCCGTGTGGTGCGAATTGAAAAGAAACTTGCGCATACAAATTGACAAATATTTGGAAAGGATTGCGAGGGAGGAAAGTGCGGAAAAGTGCTGGGGAAAAATGGTGGAAAATGGAAAAGCAGGAGGAGACCCAAGGCAGCGACAATGACATTAAATGAGCCAGTGTATGGAGTGCGCGTAGCAAAAGTCAAACAAGAGATAAAAGCAAGGATTAGTACGTTAAAACGCAGACGACGACGGAGTACGAAGGATGGAGGAGGCTTCGTCTTGAGCACAGGATCTGGGGATGAGTCCTGCAACGTTAAGTAGACAGATGAACGTAAAACACGCTCGTGGCTGCGGTAATGTCTACGGCACTGTAGACGTCGCCGCCCCACTAACACCGCCCCATGTGTCCCTGTGTGCGTGCGTCTTATCGTTAAGGCTCCCTGGGATGTGTGTGTAGCAGGATCCAGGATGGCCCGGAAAAAAAGAAGAGAGAACCCCTTGAAAAGCATGTTGAAAGTAAATTGAAGCAGGAATTTCTGCAAGTGAACAAAGAGCAGGGAACAGCAGTCGCAAAAAGTTGCCAAGGAGCAGAACTTTGCCAACTGCTTACAAGTTAAAGGAACTTCCCACACAACTATGCCGGGGACAGCTTTAAGCCAGGGAGAGCGAGGTGTGGCAGAGAGAGTTATTTAAGGGGAAAAATAAAGTAGCAAAAAAGGGTATCCTGATTTTAAAAGTATTAAAGATTTTTCTTAGAGTTAAATCGCATTTTCATGTCAATTTTATACAAAATTTTAGACTAATTTGTCCACTAACTCTTAAAACTCCTCAATCGCCCCTCGTTACCTGCTCACTTATTCATTTGACTGGGCAAATTTGTCTTCAGCAATTTGATGGCTTAATGAATGTCCGCCCCGGCAAATGGCTCAATCCAGAATGGCAACCAAAAAGCCAACCACTTCCCCTTCCGCCGCCGCCAACGGGGCCATAATCCCCGCCCGGCTGACAGTGACTGACTGAATGAATGAATGAATGAGCGACTGACTCACTGACTGACTGCCTGCTCATCCGCTCTGTTGCTGATAAATTAACTTCATAATCGGCACAGTTATAAGCGCTGATGTTCGGCATTACTCTTCCATATTTTGGGAGCCCACCTGCCCGAAAAATCTCCCTCTCCCCCCGAAAAACAAAGCTCTTCCAAGGGGTCAGCACAACACGCTCTTTATTTCAGGGTGGAGCTAACCTTAATGGCAGCCCCACCCACAACCACCGGCAACAGGGATAACTTTTCCACCTTCCGCCAGGGGATGTTGGCCAACTTTGCGTTGCGAAAAATTACACACAAAATTTAATTGAATGTGTTTAATTTCGCTTTTAATTTTTGGCATTGTGTTTGTCTTGCTCTTGCTGCTTTCCCCATCCCCACCCTATATAATGGGGCGCGTAATGAGCTCTTGGCCAAAACATAACGGGGAAATGGGTACTTGAGTTAAATGAGACAGCCGGCAGGTCCTTTGTCAACGCCGGAAAAAGGTAATGGAAGATAACCCGAGTGTCGGATAGGACTTTTTGGGTTAGAAACTTGAGACAGATTGGAAATGCATTAGAGGTATTTGACGATTTAAAATAAGTGGAGGGGATAATTTAAGGAAAAAAATAAGCACCAATTGAATAGAAAGAAATTTATTTGATTATTAAATAAGAAATTAAAGTCTTCTAATAATGACTGCTTAAGGATATAAATATTGAATATATCTGCGGTTTTAAACATCTCTTAAATATTTATATGAACAACTCAAACTCTTAATTATTTAGATTCGCAAGAAAAGGGTAAATAAAACCAGGAATACTCGTCCGTCACCAATCAAAGCCTTCTTGCCAAATGATGCCGGGCGAAACCCGAGACTGTTCAAACGCCAAACCCCAAGAATCTAGTTATGGCAAATGCCGACGATTAAAATCTTGAATGTCAAGCGGAAAATTGTCAAACGAAACGAAGGCGACGGCGACGGCGATGATGTTGATGATGTTGGCGCTGGGACAAAGATAGCAAACAAATAAAAACGCATCTGATGCCACGCACAGAGGAGCGAAGCCAAAGGAACTTGACAAACTGAAATCCGAAACACAGGCGGAGGGGGAAAAAGAACGAAACCGCGGCAAAGCAGTCAAAATCAAAGTCCTTGCCTGCAACCTGCAATTATGCGACAGCAGCCAGGACAACTGCCTGCCGGATCGGATCGGAGAACGGAACGGAACAGGGCCTGGGAGAACGGGAAAGGGTGCTGGCTCGGTGAAATCCGAGGCAATATCAAAAAAGCAGCGAGCGTTTTAGGGGCTGACTCCGGATAGCTCGCACTCAGGGCCCTACGCAAAGGAAGTGCCATTGGGAGGAGGTTGTCCTTTAATGTCCTCAGAGGGATGGATTGGAGACACGGAGAAAAACTACAAGAAATTACAATTTTTTAGGCCTTAAAGCCTTGAAAATAATATTTTTATTTCTAATATATATCAACACAATAATTTTCCATTGATTTCTGTATCAAAACTACTTGAATTGCTAGGTTTTTTAAGAGTTTAAAAATTATGTTCTTGGATTCTCTTATTTTTATTCATAAATACAAGGTAAATATGCTATATTTGTTCCTGTGCACCTCCACAATACTGCGCAGATACCTCCAGGAATAATCGCACGAATAACTCTCGGCAAGCGACGACACTCAAATGGAAATAGAGGAGAAAAAAAACGGAACCCGGCGAATCCTTTGCCCTCCCGAACAACTCTCTATGGTTGGTTTCAATTATCAAAGCCCAGCGACGGTGACAAAGCGAAAAGGTTCCCTTTGTTTGTTTTTGTTGCTGCTGCTGGCCGTACACCGAAATAAAGGCGATTAGCATTTCTAAGCCCTAGATTACCTGAAGTAGTTTATATAGCCCCGATGCCTCCGATGCGCCGTCTTCGATAACAAGATTGCCCGGCTTTGTTTGCTTGTTTGCGACGACGTTCTCAGGCGGCTCCCGAGGCTGCAACCCCCCGGCAGGACCTCATCTAACGCCTGACTGCACTTACCTCGTAGGCATCCGTAATTCATGCCTCGGTGGCCTTTTATTCGGAACCGCAATTCCCAAGCTCGATTGATCCGGGGAATGAGCAGTTGAGCAGTTGTCCTTCGGCCAGGACCTCCGCGCGCTTACATAACTCAACGCACCTCAGTGCCTCTCAATGCATGCGAGGCATTCTCTCATCACTTATGCGATGATTTATTCAACGGAAAGTCCATAATTGCATTTCGTTTAATGTACTCTTCCGGTTCCGTCGGCTAATGGCGGCACATTCAAGTATGTTTATTAATTCTTATGAGAAACACTCCAGACGATATTTCGTTCCTTTAAGGGTTTCTTTGTCTGATTATTCAATTAATGACTGAATTTAAGATTAGATTTATATTCGATAAGAAAAAAATATATTGAATCAAGATTGGAACTTCTCTACAAATTTTTAAATCAGATTGGATTTTCCTCCTTAGTGGAATTAATTTTAAATATATTTAGAATAAAATAAAATATATTTAAATTTAAAGTGAATGCCTCAAAAGATATATAAAGATGAGATAAAGTTATCTTCTGTTTAATGTTTGAGGCAGGAAGTTAATTTGAAAATCCTCTTTAAAGTCCTCCCTTTATCACTGCGAAATCAAGTACAGCGGCCGACATGAGTGATAGTCCCACCTCGAATTAGGCCCTGGCGCGGCCTGAGAAGTTGCCAAACTGCGGGCATAATTCCGTCGGTAATTTCACACGTCCTCTCTTCTTCCAGGCGAAGCCAACTGGTTGGTGGCTACGTCCTAATTTACACGAGTCTCCTCCTTGAGACCCAGACATCCAACAATCGGGCTTTATTCGCAGGAAAAAATTAACGCAGACACAAATTATATCTGGCGCTGATTAATCACTTAACAAGCCTTGTATTCCGCAGATATTACCCACACACTCGCCGCGGCCCACGTTCGGCTTGACCTCCGCCAAAATGGAGGCAAAGGGACCTGAGCTGAGCCGATCTGAGCCGAACCGAGCCGGGCTGAAGCGGGCCAAATAAAATGCCACGTCAATTTCATGCAAAGGTGCGCAGTCGTAAATTTAACTGGACGCGTAAATCCTGCGCGCAAATGTTTCAAGTTCGCGCCGACGACGCGTTCAGCAGTTCGGCCTAAACACTCAGAAAACTATTTTTGTAAACTAAAGTAATGGAAAATAGGGCAAGGTTTATGGGGGAAATCTCCCTTAAACATTTTGTTTAAGTAATATTAATTTGTTGAGGGCTAAAGGTTATAAAAGGCTTTATGTTTATAGCAAATAAATATCAAGAAAATAACTAGAAGTCCCCATTGAAAATATATATTTTTATTACGTACTTTCTAAGTATAATTTTACATATTTTTAGTAAAACGAAACTCAAATAAACTGATGGGAAAACAATAAATAAGTTGATAAATAAAGAAAGTTCTTCTCTTACTGAATTAATGATATATTCCTGTTTATTGAATTAAATGTTGACTATTTTTTACCTAAGATACAAAATAAATATGACTTAAACAAGAGCTGTGGATTTAAGTTATTATAATTTATATTTTCATAAAATTTAAAAGCGTTGAAACCCGTTCTTAGCGACTGAAATCTCTTAGCCATAGACAGTAATCAAGCTTGCTTTAATTCCTTACTTGGAAATATTATTCATATTCTCCAACTGGCTTATAATTTTATTCATTCAAAAGTAATAATATAATATACTTTTTATTTGAGCAAATAAATTCTTTCAGTGCCCTGCAGTTCAGCTTAACCGGGCTCAGTTCGACCGATCCCGTCCCGACCATTGCTGTCCAATTGTATTTATTTAGGGCCCGCTCAACTGGCTTTTGACTGGCATTCTGGCTTGTCAGCTCCGCTGGCCGCGCTAAAATTTAAATTCATACACGATCGTTGGCCCCAAAAAGACTAATGAGCACAATTATGCATTATTGCAGCTCGTTGCATCGAAAATGAACTTTAACAAGCCCCGGCGAGCACTTGATGCGCTCCGGACCGTCGGACAGGAGTTGGGATCGCAGTGTCTGGCAGCTCTCGAGTTGGGTAAGTCGCAGAAAACTAGTTTTCGCGGTTGTCTGTCGGCTTTTCTTGTTTTTTTTTATTATTTCGGCAAGCCTGGGATTGGCTTAGGTTGTTAGCACCGCGCGAACAGAGGGTCTCTTCAGCATTCTGTGAAGCTCTGAAGAGTGCCGCGGCGGATCGAGTCGCAGGAAGTCCGCGATAAGGTCAGCAGACAGGGAGACAATTGCACATGACACTTGTCGGGGCACTAATCCGATTTGGAGCCAAGAATAATGCCTAAATTTGTGGTTGGTTAAATGCTTTCCATGCAATTGGATTGAATTTTAAATGGGGACGAGGTGAGATGACAAAGAAAGAGTTTAAACTTAAAATTAAACGATTTTTATGAGGATTAAAGAGTTGGAATAATTTTAATAAAATATTTGCAATAGCTTAGGCCACTTTTATTCCAGACACCAACTTTAATTTCAGCTTGAATACTAAGCCCGTGTCCTTCAGAAATTTTAAAGTAAGAGAAACCACTGCCGTTGAGTCATGACCCTTACACGTTGTCCTGCGGCCTCTTTAGACGCTCGGGAGATGGGGCACCGAGGAACTTGCCAAAACTGTAGCAGTCAAAAGCGATCTCCGCGGATTGGCAACAAGGCAACATTGCCTGCGTCTGGGCCTGACAAATAAGGCGGCTGTAGGTTGGCCATGGCCAGGACAGTCGCCGCTCTTGCGTGCGCATGAAATTCAAATTCAAATTCAAATCAATGACAAGACGTCGCGAGCAACGACGACGACGACGAGGACAAGTTTGCCGGCGAGGCAGCATTTGCGTTTCATTGCCAAAACGCCAATTTGGACGGAGGACAGGGCTGGCGGCTAAGGAATGTTGTAGTGGTGCTGTCCTGGCTTTTTATGGCTTATAGATATTGTCTCAAGATGTCTGTGGTGGATAATCTTGTTATCGCGTCTCGTTGCATTTAATTGAGGCGAGCCAAGCTCCAAACTCCCAGCTCCAAAACTTCAAACTCCGAAGCAGAAGTTTCTCAAGTTGGTTCCCAACTGAAGAAGCAAAAAAAAATTAATTGGTATATCAAAGCATTTGAATTTTAATGTGTTTTGCGTGGTCAGCGAGTTGGTTCGAGTTGGCTGGGCCTGGACCCTCATTTTTATTATTTTCCACGGAGGCGTGGCTCTCATTTCCATTCAATTGCACTTGAGCGTCGCTCCTTGCCGCCTTTTCCATTTAATTTGCCTTTCTTTTCATTCCATTCCGCTTCTTGGGGAATTTTCGGCCCGGAGTCGAGGCAGCTGCCGTTGACATTTGGCACATCCATTCGAAGCTCGAACCGAGAATTCTAAGCATATCAAAATGTTATTCAATACTTTTTCCCCTGCATTCCCTAAATGCCTTTGTCGTAGGCCCCCCTTTCCCCGTATTCTAATTTACCTCCAGAAGGAAGGAGAAAAAAAAATTGTCGCATAAAATTACAAAAGACAAAAGGTCGATTGTCCGTCCGAATCGCTTTAATAGAAATCTACGCCCGTATTTTCGTTTGACAAAATTTCCTGCCATTTGGGCCTTTTCTCTGGTTCCTTCTCTCGTATCCAGCATTTTTTTTCGCTCTTATTTCTGGGCCGGGTTCCCCTTTGTCTAGCTTTGTCTTTGATTCCATTACCCTATCCAGGCAGCGTGTCGCAGTTCCATATGCAGATTGAATTACACCGCAGGCCGCCATCGTCTCTCTAATTGTCAGTTCAAAATGGACCAGTTAGGATAATTTGCAGTTGTTCTGGAATAATGCCTTCAGGGGCGGAACATCGGCGGTTGGGGGATCCACGCCCCCCGAGCTACGAATATCATTCAACACAGAAAGAAAAATTAAAAAGAATAAAGATCTAGTTCAAATTTGAGCTTAATAAAGGACGAAAGTAAATATAATTTACTTAATTCGTATAATTGTTTTATAAATATTTTAAAAATTAAAGGTTTTTTTATGTCGGTTTCTCCCTTTGATATATATCTCTAAAAATGGCGTTATAATTAAAATAAAAGAGTTTCCCCTGTGTATTTAAAGAGGCGGGGTCTCCGTCTCGAATTGGGGTTGTTTAGGCCTAGCATGTGGGAAGCTATTATGAAAAGAGACGAATATATTATGAACTATTCTGCGACTATCCCTTTCTGGCATTCAATAAAAGCTTGAAAACTCCATTAAAATATAAAATTTAATGGCCCGCGACTGAAATGGGTAGGCCGTCTCCAAAAAACTCTACCCCGACACTCTGAAAAATCAGTATTATCCAACTGCCAGCGGCCTTCAACGGCCTAAACGATCCTTTATAGCTTCAAGTTTCTGCTTTTCTGCTGCCATGTCTCGGCTGAAATCTCGTTTCAAGAGCCCCGCCAAAAAGCCACCAAAACTTAATAATATTAAAAGAATCTGCAAATGACGCGCGAATGTTTCAACACTCTCGGCCTGCAAGCAGCCGAGCTCCAACTTCCAAGCGGCCAAGCGGTGCCAGAGAAAGAAAAATGTAATAATAATAAAAAAGAAAATTATTGCACTTCACATTCACAGTCATCGGACAGTGCCATCTTTTGCCCGGGGCCATCCCGTCGTCCTCTGCTGCAGTCCTCAGACCACAATCCGCGGACTGCCATCCGCATTGCGCAAGATGCAGTGACGACCGCCTCGCTCCAAGACGACCCACCGATCGTGGCCAAGAACCGCGGATTGGGGATCGACAGCCGGCTGCTCCGGCCCGCCACTCGTTCTAACAAGAAGGTGATATAAGTGGTTCGATTGCCGCAGCCATTGCACACTGCAATAGGAAGTTGAAGATGGGAATTCTAAATCGATTTATTGGATGTATTAAGAAGTACTTTAACGAGAAATAAGTCTTCTTTCGTATTTATTAAATAAATAATGACAGTTATACGAAACTTTATCCCTTTTTTGGAAGGTTTTTGAGGGAGGTTTTCTTAATTATCATCAAAAAAGAAGAATTTATTTCAATTCATCAAACACAAATCATGAGAGTATGGCTATTGAGAATTATTCTTTCTCTAGTTAAGTACATTTAGTACTTTTGTTGAGCATACAAGTTCTCAAAACGTAAGAAAAATTCTCAATATTAGCATTCATATTCTTAAAAATTCTACTCAAACTGAGTAAAAATCATCTCAAAGTAAGAGCAAATGGTCTCTGACATTATTTGAGTACATTTTTTCTCATTTTGAGTAAATTTTTTGTTAAAATTTCTCTCAAAGAATTATTGACGTTTTATGATTTCTATTTCTATTATACGATCCACTGAGCTCAGCATCTTCTTGAGCTGTAATCCAGCTAACAACTATTACCTCATAAAGTACATGAGGATACTCTGAAACCACTGTGCCGCCTGCCTCGGATCGCGGCAGAGAGTCGGCGGCGGCGGCGCGTTAGCGCTAATAAGCAATTGCCAAATTACGTTCGCGTGAGTAATCTCGCGCCCCGATGCCTCGCCGTTCGAATGCTCGAGCGCTCCAACGGGCTGGGACTGCAGCTCAGTGGGCGGAGCCTGCTGGGCACCGCGAGCGCAGATACTTAAGTGATGCCCCTGTCGGTCCGCAGATCCGTCTGTCCGGCAGTCCGCTTGTCCCGCCTGTCCGTCTGTCCATTGCACGTCCATGGCCATCCGCAGGGGCATGCCAGTCACTCATTCACTCACACTAGCTCACCGGCCCGCTCACTCAACTCAGTTAGTCAGTCAGCTAGTCAGGCAGTCAGTCAGTTGGTCCGGTCACTCATTCATGCTAAGACACTGGAAAAAAAATATTTGTTTTCTATCATTTATATTTCTTTAGTTATAATTTAATAGTTATGGTGGAATTGCTTTAAAAGAGAGTTTTTAAAAAGAGAGCTTCTGAAAAAAGAGCTTCTGAACACTTCGGCAAGCGTCGTTCATTTTCTGTCTGAAAAGCCAACTGGCTCTCGAGGACCAACCACTGTTAAAACCCTTTTGTAAGGTATTTAAAACTAAATTTCGTGTTCAAAAAATATAAATAAATTCTTAAATTACTCTCAAAAATGCAGTATAAATTGATTTTACATTTATTTATAAATTCATATGCCTAGCAGGCCCTTTTAAAGTTTCACATTTTTCAAATAGTTTTAATTTAAACAAGTTCTTAGACAATCACCCCTCCAAATAATTTTTCTCTGTATTTCAGAGGAAGCAGCTTAAAGCTCCCCAACTTCGCCGACTTCTCGAGCTCGAAGACTAAGCCTGTAATTTAATTTCTGCCCCGATCGGGCCTTGGCTGCTTCTGCTGCTCTTGTTGCCGTTCCCGCTTGCAGTTGTGGCCCAAAGTAGCCAGTTAGTTAGCGCTGCCTGCGATCGCCATTTCTTCGCTCCCTTTCCGACCTGGCTGCGATTGGGACTTTCTTCCCTTTAACACATTTTGGCATGCAATTTGTTGAAATTAACTTCAATTGCAATTTCTGTTCTGTCTCCGCCCGCCGATCTGCTCCGATCTCCTCTGTGCCCCGATCGGGTGCCGGTGTCATTCCCACTGGGTTATCGTTGCCGCATCTTTTTGGGCCAACTGACATGTGCATATGGGCATTGGCATCGGCCTGGGCTTGGGCATGGATATGGCCATTAGAGTGGCAATCTGGCTGTCAGAGCGCAGAGGGGTGATCGGTCTGGAGAAATGCGAGATGCGAAGTAATGCCCCCCAGGCGGGATAACTGTTAATGGCAAATGAAAAGCGCATTGCGATCAATTTAAGCGGCATTCGATTGGAGGGGGGAAGGAGCGCCGCGGATTATGGCAGCAGTTCCTAGCAAAGGGACTACGGTTCAGTCCTGACTGCTCTGCGGCATTTCGTTCCCTTTCTTGGCCTTGGCTTGATTGCAATCCTGCCATTAATATGCCAATTGCGGATTCGTAGTACTCATTACCCCCCAGGCGATGGAATCGAAAAATTAGAGAGTATTCTTAGCATTAATTCTGATATTATTTAGAATTACTTAATGAAGTTTCCCTATCAAAACCAGTTAGAGAAGCATCAATTATATACTGTAATAAAAAACGCTTGAAATTCTTTTCCTTAAGTATTTTTCTTTCAACGACTTGATCATAATTCTTTGATATTTTTCCTTTCTGTGCATTCCCATTGGAATTGCAGACATTGGCCCTGGCCTGGCCTAATATGAAGCAACACCATTACCAGCATGCAAATTAAAAGTACTCAACAGCATATCAACTGCGAGCTACCAGGCAGCCATCTCCACTCCGTCACCAGTTGGCCAGCTCTTGCTCCTGCTCCTGCTCCTGCTGCTGGACTGACTGCATCCTGCTGGTTTCGCTGTCGGCTAGGGCACCAAATGCTGTCGAAACAAAGACTAAATGCCCAGGCAACCTTAGCGGCGATCGGCGGGGAGGAAGCTATCAAAGCTGGCGATGGTAATTGCAGGTTTCGCCGCAGACATTTTGCACCAAGGAGCTCCATCCAGTTCGTTTTTTTACCTTATTTCTCTTGTGTTTAGAAGCTCGACTACAATGACGGCGTTGAACGATGGCCGCGCATGCGCAAGAGCCGTGAATATCGCCCTGGCAATGGCCATCAACCGTCCGCGACTCCGCGACTGACTCGATCTGGATCGGGGGAAAATCACTCAAAAGCGAGTATATACTCAGCGCAGAGCTGCAGGAGTTGGAAGCCTGAAAGATGATGATAACTAGATTGATCAATCAGCACATTATTCTCATCAAGCCAGAGCCTTTGGTTTTAATAAAGTATTTCTATCTTCTCTATCTTTTGGAGGCATTTTTCGAACCAAAACACTTTCAAATTATAATTAATATCATTGAGTAATTCCAGGACAATCACAGCGGGAGAGGAATATCCTTCAAGCATAGCCCTACCGAAATGCTTGGCATTTTGGTTCAGAAGCGCTATCCAGCTCAGTCTGAACCTGAATCTGAATCGGCCATTTAGGGTCCATTGTGACCGACTCCCTCCCTCGGCTACCTGCCGCCTGCCGCCTGTTTGTCTTTGCCATTAGAGCCACCGCACAATTTCCCAAATGACAAACATGCCAAAACGGCTACAGCCCCGGACTCCAGACAATGGCCGCCGAGAAGGAGCAAAGGAGCAGCAGGACGGCCAACAAAGGAAGCAAAGGAAGCAGCATGGGCAGCAGCAGCTACAGCACATTAATCACAATGCTCCAAAACGGCTTGACAGGCATCTACGTGGAGTTGTCCCAGGTTCCCTACTGGGTTTATATCTGTACGTTCGTACGAGAGAGTGTGTGTGTGGTATCCTTGGCATAATTCTTATTCAATCGCTAAGGACAATGGCTCGTTGTAGTTTCAATTTGCGGTGGGCTTGAGATTTGTGCCAAGACAATTGCCAAGACAGGAAGCCAACGACTCCGGTCGGTCATCAATTTAAAAAATGAAAAATTTCCTTCTGCCGGAAAATGGAAAATTAAATTAACCTTTGCCAGAATGCTGCCTGTGCTGCTGCTGCTGTTGTTCTTTCCTGCCTGTCGTCTGGCCTGCCAGTTTTGTTTTCTGGCCGAAAACAAATGCAAGTCCGGAGTCCGGAGTCCGAGCTGCGATAGCATCTACTGCCGAAATATGTTAATTTTCAATTTAGTAGTTGGACGCCCTAGAAAAATTGTGTTTTTATTTGTACCCAGCAAGCTAGCCGCCCCTCCCCGTTTTTTGTAATTTTTCGTTTATTTTCGGGCCTGGTCTTGGCCTTATTAGGGGCACTCGAGCGCAACGGGGCCAGGTTTTCCAGGGGAGCAGCGCGTCGAACAAATTATCACGTCCACTAATCTGCTGCATATAATTTTCGGAGGCGTAGTTGGTCTGAAAACTAAAGAGGAAGTGTTGCCATGTTAGCTCGCTGCTGGCCGACTTCATAAACCATTTCGGACCAAGACTCAAGAAATAATTAAGACATTATAAATTATTTGGGCCCGAGGGGTGTTGATTGTCCGCCGTTGTCTGCCGCATTTTCGCTCTTAATGAGCATAACAAAATATTTCATTTGATATGTATCTGCGCTCTTTTCATCATATTCGTTGATAGCTTGAGTTATGTGCTCCGCCCTGTTAACCATTTGCTTTGCACATTTTTTCATCATATTTAGGGGATTGTGGGAATGCGTTTTACTGAGGAAAAATTACGACTTAAGTGCTGAATTTTTAACTAGTTATAGATTAGTTGAGGTTTATTCTTAATACCAATCTAAATAATTATTTGAATAACATACAGTGCATATTATGCCATTATTTAAATTTAAATTAATATGATTAATAATTATATTATTATATTAATAATTTTCTATACAAATAACAAGCTCATTTCATTTATTTTTCTGTATTTATTGTTTTACCAAGAAAAAAAAACCATTTAAATGCAATTGGCAGGTCAATATCCTCCTCAAAAGGCCACTTACGGATAACGCAGACCAAAATGCATTCATTTCACGGGCCTTTCAATTAAGCTGAAAAGTTTTTAAATCAAAACTGTTAAATGTCGAAAACCTGAGCGGCTTGAAGGGCACTCACGGCCACTTGCCCGAATGGATCAGTCAGCGAAGCGCCTGCCAGAGATGCGAATCAGTGAAGCTTTTGACTCGAATCCGACTCGGAATCGGATCCAGGATCGGAATCAGAATCGGAATCAGCGCGGCAAAAACGATTTTCAAATCAATTTCTCAATCAATGTCAGGGCGAAGGCAAAAGACAGAACAGACGGAGCGCGATTCCTGGAAATCGGCGGAGGCTGCCGCAAATCGTGTGCTCGCGCACACTGGCACCGAAAAGTAAAAGGTTCAAATTGTGTCCAAAATGTCAAAAGCGGGCTCAATATGATCACCAACCGCCGCCACCACCACCGCCGCCGCCTCTCAGCAACAGAAGCCCAGGAAATCTGATCGCATGCAGATAGCGCGCGGTTCATGGGACTCGAACTCGCTCGGGTTCTGGCTGGGGTCCGGAGACTGGGGCCCTCTCTGGGTTTGGGCATGCAACTGTTTTGTCGTTTTTGGCGTGCGATAACCCAAGTCAATGACTGCCACTGCGGGCTTGGAGCCTCCACTCTCCTCTCTCCACTCCGAAGCCGCCGCCTTATCCGGCATGAAAAGTGAACTTGACTGCAGTCGAGTGCACTGCCAACTTACGGGAGCCACAGATACAGCCACAGCCACAGCCCTCAGCCTGGGTCTTAGCCAAGGCGATTTCGGCCAGGCCCAAGCCAGGCTGCACTGCCAGCCGCAGTCTCATCCTCATCAGCATCATCATCGCTGCATACAATCGCCGATAATCTCACGCTTGGCATCGGCAATATCGGTGCAGACAGCGCATCCGCACTGGGAGAAAATTTGGCCAGTGAAAAGGTTAAGACAAATTTAACTGGAGTCCTCTAACCTAACTAGTAATTTCTGTAAAGTTATTGTGTGCTTTATTAAAATAATTTTGTATTTAAAACTAATCTAAAAGCCTTCAAAAATTAGCAGAAATGAATACAACTTTAATAATACCTACAACCATTCAATTAATTTTTTTGTCGACAAGAAAAACCTTTCATATTTATTCCTAGTACATTTTTATCTATAAAAATAATATTTAAATGGCTTAAATTAAGGACTACATTTTCTCCCAGTGCCCACAGCTCCGACCTGTGCTGGGAGTTGGGCTTAGTTCGCTTTAGTTTAGTTTGGCCCCTGGTCGGGGCAGTTGTTGTGACTTGGCATTCAATTGAATTTCGTTAAATTACATGAATGTATAACCATTTTAATTTTCTTTTCGGCTGCTGCTCGGGAATCGTCTGGGATCTGGGATCTGGCTTGGACTTGCACTCAGACTCAGGCTCCTTCAGCGCGCTCGAAGCCTCGCAGTCGATGCCTTTTGAATGATGACCCTACAAATCACGTTTCGCAATGGCTCTGGTTCCTGCTCCGATCATCAAGATGCTGGCCGCCGATAGTCGCGTCCCACCAGGAGGCATTCCTGTAATGACGATGATGATGGGGAAGTGCCGGCAGCGACGGCTCCCAGGGAAATGGCTTTTCGAAGGTGTTGCCACCGGGCTTCGGTGCTTCGGTACAGTCCGCGCCGCACTATTAGTTAATGGCTTTCCATTTGATTGACGTAGCCAATATTCCTTCTGTCATGTGGGTTTCTCTATGTCCCCTCTTTTTTGTTTTCCTTGTTCTCCTTGTTTTTTTTTTGACAATGTTTGGGTAACAAATCCCATTTCGTGACTGTCAAAGGCCCAACCACTTTTGTTTACTTAGGTTCCCAGACCTTCGCAATGGCATAACTACTCCCACAGAACATTTCGCACTGCACAAATCATGTTCATTACCCGGGCACAGTCGCTCTGTCAGTTAATTTCAATTTCGAACATGATACGCCCCAAAAAGGATAACTCGTGTGACAAAAAACAATTAAGTCCCGGGGTGACACGAAACGTGAATGTCCCGTTGCACAGAGAACAGGCGGCGTTGGTAGCGACCAGGACCGAGTCGAAAGCCGAATGCCGAAAACCCAAAACCCAAGTAATGCTCGCCCACAGTTCCCATATTAGCGAATGCCACCGAATTACAGGGATAGTTCGATACAGTGAATGCAATTCATAGAAGTCTCTGTTGTTAATAATAAATATCATTACATGATCCGATTTCACATGATCCCTTTTCAAACATTAAAGTCATAAAATATTGAGATATTTCTGTTAATGTATTATATTTTTTACAGTTTCATAAAAATTCACTGAAATTGAATTTTGTTCGTAGAATATTAAAAAGAAACACTTTTTACTCAGTAGAAAATTAATATTTGTCATGAAAATATATGTGACTTAGTAAAGTTTTTAGGGGAAGACGCTCGTTTTGCTTCAATCAAAATTAAACGAAAATATCGATAATAAATGTAAAATTTATCAACAAATAAGCTCATTAATCGGATTTATGTATTTTTGACTTTAACATTATTAACATAATTACTTTTAAGCTCTAGGATTAAATAAAATTATATTCTTGATACTAATAGCATTATGACACTGTATTAAAAACTTCATTAATTGGCTCATAGCATTATGACACTGTATTAAAAACTTCATTAATTGGCTCATTAATTAGAGGCTGACAGCAACCATAGGGTTTTGCCTAAGTGCGAGCAAGACGACTATACGGCACTTTCAATGAGAGATTAATACATTAATTTCTCAATAATTGAAAAACTTATCGGTTTATCGAAAAAAAATACCAGACAAAAAATGAGTTCGATAGAATATACCGTCTCTAATTCATGAAATTGTATCTAAAAAGTATATTGATTGCTCATTAGACAAAACGGTCTTACAAAATATATTGGTTTTTGCTGAAGGCTTAGCATAATTTTCAGCAACTATTCTGCACAAAAGCAAAATAAATAAGTTTTCGGTGGCATGGTTTTTTCGCCGTGAAATCTTGCAATTATTATGAATTAACTAAATCTAAGTACAAGAAAAGCTGAAAAAATCAGTTTAATGGTTTTCATATTAATTTCTGCAGAAGTATTTGCATGAGGATTCCAGAAATGAATAAATTTTGCACTGCGAATTCTGGCCATTGTTATTGTTTACCTTTTAAGTCAGTCTGACCGTAGTCGCATTACGAAAAAAATCCGAACCAAAAAAGACATATAGTTGTCTCTTTCAAGGTTCTAATAAAGTAGCTAATTAATGAAAACTTGTGCCCTGTATCATAGCCGTATAAATGAATATTATCGATATTTTAAAATGTATAATTTCGATATTTGACATATAACAAGTTATAATAGAATATAATAAAATATAATATAGCAACATATTAATCATGAAAAAATTAAATATACATATGTCTAAGTATATTTTTAAGGGATGACGCGCTTTGCTTTGAAAATATCGATAATAAATGCCAAATTCAATATATACCTATAATTAAGCTCATATATTAGGGATCCTACTAATGGACTCGTAACTTTAACTTTAACATTCCCAAATTATTACCCCTGAAGCTCTAGGCGTAAATTAAATAATTTTTATTGATACTAAATGAATATTATCGATAATTTTAAGTTTAAAATTTCGATATTTACTTATCGATAAACTCCCATCCCAATTAGTCTTTAGATGTAATATTCTTTCCCCTATTAGAGCATCCACTGTACCTACCATATACTACCTGCACATGCACGGTGAAAGCGTGAAAATGAAATGAAAAATCACGGGCCACTGGCGGCTGGGGCGGGGGTAGGAGGCGGCCCAAAAAGGGGGTGGATCGGGAGCGCGGGACAGGCGAGCGGGTCGCCCAGGCATGCACAATTGGGCGTTGTAATTGAATTAGTCACACCCACAGATTGCACACATGAATGACTTGCCGAAGACAAAAAGACACAGGAGTCCTGGGGGAGGGACGGTGACGGCAACGACAGCAACGCCGGCTAAAGCACGAAAAAACTGCGATTTATTTATTAAACTAGGTTACCAGGCAACGGGCAGGCCCAGGCGGAGTGTAGTAGCGCTTGTCACTATGAAAAAATCCACCTAGCGGCCAAATTTGAACTAGGCGCCCTATTAGGCCCTTAATGATCAAAAGCGCCATCTATGGGCGGAGTATCGGATAACCCTCCAACACTCTATCGCACAGCGAGAAAAATGCAAGTCTGGGCTAAGCCAAGTGCAGCTAACTTCTCGCTGCCAGAATTCTTTTCCGCCCCGATCTTAAGTCGGACAGACGCTTTTCTTTCTTGGCTACCAAGAAAAAGCCCATCCGCAATCTATCCACCACTTTTAAGTGTTTTTTGTGTGCCAGACTCAAGGTATGTAATGGCTACGCCAATATTTCCATGCAGAAACTAATGAATTATAAATTATTAGCTTCTGGCACGTTGTGCTTAATTACGGATCGCTTTGTCCAGCGGAGCACCCCCACGTGCTACGGCCAACTTCGAGTGGCATCAGCCATTGCGGCCAGCAGCATCCATTGTGGCCAGCGAAGTTCCGGCATCTGCATTTCTTCTTCGTTTAACGAAGCCGAAGCCAGAGCTGTGGAAAATTGGCCAGCGGAGCACCCGAATTTCTACCGCGTCCAGCGGAGCACCCGCAGTTCTACCGTGTCCAGCGGAGCACCCACATATTTTCTACTGAGGCCAGCGGAGCCCTATCTGCCCGTAGGAACAACAACCAGTAAAATACCTAATAGGACAATTTAAAAATCTAAAACAACAAGTGAAAATCTTAATAGGAATATTTTAAACTAGGAACAACAACAACAAGTTAAAACAAACCTGATTTGAAAACTTACAACTGTGAACAACAACAAACACAAGTAAAACCTAGTGAAACTTAAAATCTGAATACAAAAACAAGTAAAACATAATCGTGAACTTCCATATGTAAAAAACAACAATATGTGAAAATCTAAGCATAACCCCCAACAATATGATCGACAACAACAACAACTGGAGAATAACATAACTTTGTAACGGTTTTGAGCATTAAATATGTAATTCTTAGATTTCTTGTCATTAATTTTTTATTTTTATTTTCAATACTTTTGCCAACCGGCATCCTACTGTTATCTTTGTATATATTATTATAACAAATAGAAATGGCAAGTGCAAAGAGAAGTGAGAGCTGTTGGCGTAATATTCTTAAATAATTTAATGTGATTGAAAAAAGAAAGAAAACAGAAGTGAATAATGAAATAATCATATATATTATTATAACAAATAGAAATGGCAATTGCAAAGAGAAGTGAGAGCTGTTGGCGTAATATTCTTAAATAATTTAATGTGATTGAAAAAAGAAAGAAAACAGAAGTGAATAATGAAATAATCAAAGAAGAATAGCGAATCAAAATATCAAAAATAAATCTATATATATAGCCCCCCCCCCCCCCCCCCCCCCNTATATACCCCCCAATATTATACCAGACACCATGTAGCACTTGGAGAAAGATCTTTCGCCGAAGGAATCATGGACAACTGTAAGTCAATATATAACCTTTCTTAATTTCCCTCTGTTTTTTTTGGTTTTGGTTTGCTTTTCTCGGATCTGAATGAATTCAAATATTAAATCATTTTCCTTCCAGTAATGACTAGCAGTAAAGATAATAAATAATTCAAGTCACCTAAAAATATATACACTGAGAACAAACATGTTAAGTTATGCTACCTAAAAGAAAACAAAGCTAACTATTATTATTATAAATATTTATCTTTCGGCTATCCATGCAAACAGCATGTTCTTTTCCAGCCACAGCCTGCTCATTTTTAATAAAGTTTAAATATATGAAACACTTGCCAATAGTAACAAAATATAAAGTTAGAATAAAATCAATATTAGAAATATTAAATAAGTGCCAAGAAGCCCTAATGGCGAAATTAATTAGTTACTTTAAACCTATCTTTAATTAGCCCCTTTAATAAAAGTTATAATGAAGTGCGAATAGATGCGTTTTATTTCCGGAATCATGGCAATCCGAAGTGAGGCAATGACGTAGTTGTTCGGCAACCAAAAAGGGATCGCCTATTATCCTTTAGATGTATTTGGCACTAGCGATCATTGGTAGGGTGGGGATATGACCGCTCTACACCACCTGAGTTGGCTTATACGGTTGCGCAGGACGCTACAATCTTCTCTCTCAGACTCCCTTTTCTTTCCCGTTTCTTCCCCTTTTCTTTTTTATAAATTAATTTTCAGGATCAATGACTAACCATATAACAGCACGTGATATTTTATTATTGTAAATAACCGCGAGCAATGAGCCTAGCAGACTTTTTAAACAGGGAACCCCGCCCAACGGCCGACTCACTTGAGCCGGGATCAAGCACGTGCTCTGCGAAATAGGACTCCCGACCATCCGTTCGTTTCAACCAATATCCTTTTTGGATACGTTATATGCTACAAATAAAGAAAGCTATCTTCGGTAAACCGAAATTTGTATGGTTACAGTTGAAACGAGAAAGAAAGCTATCTTCGGTAAACCGAAGTTTGTATACCCTTGCAGTCTGCAATTGGATCATTGAAATTCGATCCATTTTGGTAATGTTAAAAGAAAAATGTCAAATTATGTAAATTTTGTAAATTTTACATTTTACATGTAGAGTTTTACATTTTCATATAAATCGACCGATCCCTTCTATGGCAGCTATATGATATAGTTGTCCGATCTTAATGAAATTAAAACCGTAATTCTAAAACTATAAAAAACGACTATATCTCGAAATTTATAGAAATTCGTTGAAAAACAGAGAAGTTAAAATTTTTTTTACATTAATTTCCCCATCATTTCTATGGCAGCTATAAGATAT
>VNJW01004345.1:0-16383 GCA_008042615.1 Drosophila auraria | reverse complement strand
CTATAACATACTTCCACATCTCGGAGGTAACTAATAGACTTTTCATTTGAAGTGACCAACTTTCGTAGTTGTCGCCCGACAATTTTTCAATGTTCATCATTCCGTGCGACATTTTTCCGTTTACTTGACTACACTCTTTCTATGCCGAATTATTAGAAAAACACTACCACAAATCAGGGTACCGTGCCGACGTACTTCTCAATTAAATTCCTTTACTAGTTAACAGGGCCTGGGCCCATAACCTTTGTAAGAGTTGAGAACTGACACAATGGTAATCGCAGATGTTAACTTGAACCGAAATAAGAGGACAACGTCTTTTCGGGTTAGAGTCATTTAATGTAGTAAAGCTTAGAACTAATACAAAAGAGTTGTATGGAAAAGCTCTATCAGCTGTTATACATTCTAGTTGATATAAAGGTAAACATGGCAATGTTCTAACAGTTCCTGCTTAGAAAATTTTATTTCCTGTCGTATAAATGTGAGAGCTACCTTAGCCGAGACCAAGACTCCTTGTAAAATATTTTCCGGCCCGGAAAACCCGATATTTTGACGTTTACGGCATATAGTCCCAGAGGTTCAAATTTATTTAGTAAATGGCTTTTTTTTAGGAAATTACTGTTGAAATCACGTGCTAAAATTATTTCAATTTGGTATTCTGATATTTCTATAAGGACGGTAAATGCATCCAACGAGAGCCTTTCTATTATTATAGCCTGAAATTTCTAAAAATATGTACTCAATCGGACTTTCAATTGGCTGTTTACATTTAACATTACACTTTAATTTCAGCAACACCACCATCATGACCAACACGATCTGAACGAAAAACATTGTAGCCATCACACATAACCGACATATCACACAAATCAGACATAAACCAAGTTTCGGATACACAGATCACAGCAACATTTGACTGAATAAAGAGTAGCCTAAACTCATCTATCTTTTTCAGTAAACTTTGCGCATTTATGTGTACAACCTTGAAACAATTCCTGTAGTCACTAAGTACTCTAATCATACTACCAGAAATGGAACTACCTATCTTACCACTCATTCAATCTCAATGGATACATATAAATAAAAACATATAAATGGTCTGATTATACATTAATTCTAAGTATAACTTAACAATTAAAGATAAAGATAATGTTTGTTCTTTAATGTTTGGACTTTAATGTTTGGAACTTTTGGAAAGGGGTATATTGCTTTTATGATAATCAGGCTATATAAATTTTAGGGTTTTTTCTTTAATTTTCATTTTTTAAAACGGGTATTTACGATATACTTACATCTAAATACCAAAATATACGCTTATTCTCCCTAAATAATATTCAGTGTTGAATTTTGAGTATGATCATAAAACCAATATACCCCTTCCCAAAAGTAATAAATGGATAAACAATGAAATAAATTGATTTTTTCTAGCAAAAACATTTGTACCATTCTAAGATTTTATGTTTCTTATGTATCTGGAAAAAACAAATTTGAGTTAATATCGACTGGCCCTGAGACGAAAAAAAATTTAAAACCGTTTTTTTGATTAAAAACCCGCTTAATATTATACCAAGATTAGTCTAGTATTTTTTTATGAAGGATAACCGTATTTTTTGTCTTTCAAATTGCAAGAACTATTTCAATGTTATGATTTTTTAAAGTTTTTTGTCCAACAGCGATTATCTCGAAAAGTATTGATGGTATCGAAAAAATATTTAAGGGTCACTATATGGACATGGCGCACTTTAAAATGTGGGTATGCAATTTTTTTCAGAGCGAAAAAAAACAGGGGTGTCCGAGTTGATATGGAATGTCCCATATATGATATGGTTCACAGCATTGAAATTTTTACATAAAACTCTAAATGGGTCGTGCTGAGCATAATTAGATTTACATACAGGCAAATGTAAAGGACGGAAAGAACGAGTAAATCTTGAAGGGACAGCAATATCAACATTACTTAATAAAATTTGAGAGTCTATAAGACCAAGAAGGAGCTTGTGGACGAAGATCACTTCACTGCAAATTCGGCGATGATGTAGGGACGGAAGGTTAATTAATTTAAGCCTATAGCGGTAACTCGACAAGAATCTATCAGAATCCCAGTTTAAGTTTCGAAGGGGAAAGATAAGAAATTGCTTCTGAACAGATTCAATTAGATCTTGCTGTTTCTTGTACTTCGGGCTCCACACACAGGAACGGTACTCTAAGATTGGTCGAACTAAGGACACGTAGAGAGTCCTTGTAGTATAAGGGTCATTAAATTCTTTGGACCATCGCTTAATAAATTTTGTTGGTTGTTTGACCTTAACCTTCCGTCCAGCCCGTAAAGACCCTTGGAATTAGTGGTTGTATCAATTGGCTTTCGCCGTAGTAGTGGTTTTGACTCGGTTAAATTCACATAATTGTCCCCGACAGCGGACCACGGCCGCAACGTTGCCATTTACGGCTCAACTTTGCTTTGCTTTCGCTTTGCTCAACTTTGCTTTGCTTTCGCTTTGCACAACTTTGTTCTGTCTTAGATAAACCTTTCCTTTGATAAGCGTTTTCTTCAGATTAGAGATTTTCTCAACAATTTTTTCAACATTTTCAATCGTTTGAAACTTGCTTCAATTTTTGTTTTTGTTGCCACAATTACCTTGAGAACTGTGAGGCGTTTGACCGATAAGACACCTTTAGCTTTATTTACCATGGCAGAAATGTGGCTCTTAAAACTTAATTTGTGATCGAAAAGAACTCCAAGGTCATTAGATGCTTCTATCCGATCAAGTGAATGATTCCCCAAGGAGTAGGAGACAAGATGAGGAGAATAGCGATAAAAGTCATGAGTTTACATTTAGAGTAGTTAAGTTAGTTAAGAAAGAAGATTTATCGAACACCAACTGAGAAGAGAATTTAAGTCATGTTGAAGGTCATTATGTGAGAGTCGATTTGAGTATGGTAGGCAGATCTTGACATCATCGGCATACATTAGATACAGATGAACAGAAGGTCGTTAATAAACAAGAAAAAGAGAAGTGGGCCAAGGTGACTGCCTTGTGGGACACCGGAAGTGACATTGATACGGTTTGACAAATAAGAAGCGGTCCATTTGAGAATAGAAGGGGAAAATCCTAAAAGAGATAGATTTTAAAATAGGAGTGAGTGATTAACAGAATCAAATGCTTTACTGAAGTCTGTAAAGATTACATCAACTTGCATACGACTTTGAAAACTTCGGTTAATCAGATTAGTGAATTCCAATAGATTAGTAGTTGTGGATCGCTGTTTAAAAAAAACATGTTGAGATGGTGACACCAGGTGTTGTAGTTGCAGGGTTATATAGGACGACATTAATTTTATAGATGTGTCAGAAAACTTAAAAAATTTTGTCAGCTTCATTATTAATAATTTATGGTTAACTGCGTCGAATGCCTTACTTAAGTCCAGCAGTTTTAGAAAAGTAATTTTACTTTTATCAGTTTTCCTAAGTATGTCCTTAACAATCTTTGTAATAGCAGTCGTGCAACTTCTCTGTTTTTGGAAATCTGACTGATCATTACTTAACAATTTGTTTGTAGTTATGAATTTATTAATTTGTCCGGCAATTAGCTTCTCAATAAGCTTTGAGCAGTATGAAAGTATTGAAATAGGCCTATAATCATTTTTGCCCTTGGGAATAGGAAACATTTTAGCTAATTTCCAGGTCTCTGGAAAGGTGGATGTCGTTATGGCCGTATTAAATATAAATATCAAGTGTTTAATGACTTTGGGTAATATTATTTTCAAAAAGATTGGATTTACATCATCAAGTCCTGTAGCTTTTGATTTGGTTTGTAGTATAGCTTTTAAGACATTACATTAAATTACACGAACAAAATTGAAACAATTAATCATACTATCTACGGTCTCTGTTGTCATATAGGTGCTACGTATAGTCAGAATCAGGTACATTTATGTTTAAAAATTTTTTATTAAGGTCGTCTTGTAACAGGCCAAATAGATGTAAGATGAGTTGGTCAGAGAAGAGCTATCCCTGTCTCTCAAGAGAGAGCGCCAGAGAGAGCTGAGTACGTGCAGGGAACTTGTGTTCAATCTCGATTGAATAATAAAGCCAAGTAAACGTGTGAGAGACAAAACGAAATATAAAATAGACTTTTTAATTCCTGCTACAATCTCAGAAGTGGGACACACATTTTTTGATCAACCAAAACGCCTATAAAAAAAAATGTATGGATATAAACATATCGGAGGTTACAGTGCTGCAATTCAAAAATTGGCTGGAGCTTCTAAATCGCTCAACGAATAGCACCAAAGCGGAATTGTTTGCACGGCTTAGCAGCGTTCCTGCCGAAATTCGCGGAAAGCGCCCATGAACACTGGAGCAAGCAGAATCGGAAAGTGACGGGGAAAATCGCAGTGAGCTTGTTAGTGCCGTGGAAACTTTGGAAAATCTACGTGATGAAATTGCAAAGGCTTTGGATATGCTGAAAAATCTTAAAGGCGCTGGCGTCGACCGAAACAGCGGAGTCAGAGATGACGAAAATGAGCAAAATGCAGATCAACAAAGCAACGGAGGCAGAGGAAATGAAAACGTAGAGCAGCAAAACGAAGAAGACAGAGGAAGCGGGAATGACGGCGAATCGGTGGAGGCATAGGAAATGAAGAGGCAGAGCAGCAAAATGGCGGAGGCAGAGTAGATGACAATTGGCGACTGCGATACGATGGCGGCAGAGACGGCGGCGACAGAGATGGCGTCAGAGACGGCGGCAGAGGTTTCGGTAACGCCGTTTATGATGAAATTGCATCGCAACAAGACCACAACGAAAGGGGAAATGGTGAATTTTCGTCACCGGGATTCAACATGGCCAAGGAAATGCTGACATATCAGCTTTATTTAGATTTTCAGGCATTCAGCGACGAGTCTGGCTTATCAGCAAGATAAAAAGCAGAGCACTGCAGTGGCTTGCTGATGGAGAACGGTTCGCGAAGCCTACAAATGAGCTGCTTGAACAACTGCATCTAGCTTTCGGGAGCGTCGAATTAAAGTCAACATAAGGCGCAAATTTGAGGCGCGTATCTGGTCACCGACTGAGGAATTCGCTGTCTACTTTGAAGAAAAATGCAGACTGGCTAGTTACGTACGGACTCGTAGAGGGCATTCCTTTCTAAGCTGCCAGGATCATGCTGTGGATGAGGCGCAGAAGATCATCGTGTGGCTGAATGTCCCCAAAATAGGAAGAAGATCGAGAACGAATATGTAAGATTGTTTAAAATTTTTTGTGTTGAAAATGCTAACCAGCACATTATTACAGAGTGCTTTATAGATTCGGGAAGCCCTGTGCCATTGATAAAACGTTTATACTTACCAGCCAATATTAAATTAGGACCTCAAGAAGAGACTTACTTTGGTTTTAATAAAAGCTTATTTAAAAGCTATGGCAAAATATTAGGTTTTATATACAAAAAAGAAATAAAGATTAGGTTTAACTTAATTGTGGTGGTTGACGAATCTATGAGTTGTAATATTGTGCTGGGTAGAGATTTTATGAATGCTTGCGAATTAGAAATTGATTTAGAAGCGTTGAAAATATTTAGAGTATATAGTAGAGTATTGAAACCGAAGTCGAGAAGAAATCCAATAATTGTATGGAAATTAGTAAATGGGAAACCGAATCGGAAGGTACGGCGGAAAATATAGGTACAAGTTTAGGTGAGAACAGGTTAGGTACAAGATTAGGTAAAGAAAATGTAGGTACAAGTTTAGTTGAGGAGAATTTAGGTATAAACAAGTTAGGTAATAGCTTTTGTGATAATAGTTCAGGTAATATCTTAGATGAGGAAGCTTAAGGTAACTTAAAAGAGAGTATATATGGTGAAGAAAATTAAGATTCGGACGTATTGGGACAAAAAAGTGTAGGTTTGTTGAGAATTGATAAAAGCGTCTAAGATAAGCAAAAGCCTAAGTATTTGGAAATGTTAGGTGAACTTAAATAAAAAGCAAATATATTGGAGGATAATTTTGAAAGGGAAATGCTAGAAACAAATATTTTAGAAAATGAGAATGAGGAAATGGCTTACAATATTGGTGATCAGGGTAGTTATACGGATCAAATGAAGCTTATTGAATTGGTAAAGGCGAACTATATAAGTGTACGGCGACCAAAAATTTCGAAAGTTAAATGTGAAATAAATATAATCTTAGAAAACTCAAAACCGTTTAAGTGTGTACCTAGAAGGCTGTCTTATAGTGAAAAGGAGGCTTAGAGTAGTAAAAAGACTGGAGGGCTTAGACTGTGCATTGATTTTAGAAGATTGAATAAAATTATGGCTAAAGATAATTACCCTATCTCCTTGATCGATGATTTGTTTGATAAATTGGTTGGAAAATCAGTGTTTATTGAACTGGATTTAAAGAATGGGTACTTCCACGTTTTTGTACACAAAGAGTCAGTGAAATACACATCCTTTACAACGCATTTAGGGCAATTTGAGTTGTTGCGCATGCCTATGGGGTTGAAAACTGCTCCTCAGGTATTTCAAAGGTTTGTAAATGATATATTTTGCTGATATGATTCGAGAGAAAATTGTGGTAATATATATGGATGACATATTAATTGCAAGTCAGAGTATTAAAGAACATTTAGAAAAATTAGCAGAAGTATTTAGAAGATTAGTGGAGAATAAATTAGAACTAAGAATGGATAAATGCAAGTTTCTACAAAATAGGGTAAAATATTTAGGTTTTCTAATATCAAATGAAGGCATAAAAGCAGATGATAGAAGCTATAAAGAGCTTTCCTATTCCAAATAAAGTTCAAGCTGTACAGAGTTTTTTAGGTCTTTGTTCTTATTTTTGTCGCTTTATTAAGATAAGATTTATATCTTATATAAGATTTATTTACTGAGAAAAGATAGGGCGTTTGAATATGGAAAGGAAGAGTTGGATTGTTTCACACTTTTGAAAGAGAATTAAGTTGCAGCTCCTGTGTTAACTTTATATGATCATAACTTAATATGATCATCGAGCTCCATTGTGATGCGAGTGCTTTAGGGTTTGGGGCTGTACTGTTTCAGAGAAAGGAAGCTGCATTCGATTTTTTATTTTTCGAAAAGATCAACGACAACTTGGTTATTTGTCAATCAAGAGATACTAAGATAAAAGAGATTAGGGAAATTTTTGAGAACAGGGGCATAAGTGGTTTGAAATGAGGAATGGGATTATATATAGCGGCCAAGAGGCCGCTTATTTTATTTCTTTTCCTCTCTCTTCCTCCGGGCTTCCAGTCCGCAAGAGCTTTCCAAGCAAAGTGTAGTTCGCTAGTGTCCAAAGTCCGAAGTCAAATTTCTCCGACATCTTGCAAATTTCGTTTGGGCAAAGTGAAAATTCCAAACAAAAAACAAAAGCGACTGTGAAAATATACATACGCGCCCAGCCGCAGTGAAAATTAAGAGATCCGAAATTAAAAAAAAAAAAAGTCGTTCTGTCAAAGTCGGCCTATACATTTTTCTTCTTGTTTACTGTGTTCCTGCTGTTGTCCAAGCGTACATACATAAATATTCACACGTCAATATACATATACATACATATTTTCAAACAATCCACTACACTACACTACAAATTAAATATATTGAAAAATATACGTCCAAAATTACACAAAATTAAATCTATACATGTATAACTACACACTAATAAATACATCAAATAAAACAATATATATGCAAATATACAACAAATACTCCGAGAAATTACAGTCCACATCTATCCACATATTATAAAATATAAACCACAGTTTTATTATTACAGTCGGCACAGAAACGCCGGCTTAATAATTCAATTTTTTTTACCTTCTTACTATTCTGCGCGCCACAAGTATATATATTTATATTTCCATTTACATACTTACATCAGCGTCGTCAAAATCGATGCACTGATTTTTCGGCAATTCTTCCCGCCTCTCGTTCTCTTCTCTTGTTTTGTTATCTCCGCTATCTGCATTGACCCACGGCCAATGCACAAACATCCGCACGCATTAAAAACAAGAGCGGCGAATACAGTGCCGATAAATAAAATTCCTCCACTACAAAAAATACAAAACTATTAATTTCTAAATAAAAACAAATCAGTTCAGAAAATAACAAATAATTACAAGACAAAATTCAATAGCTAGATATATCCAATTTAGCTAGCTTTTGTTATTTTTTTCTCATTGTTTTAGCGTTTTTTGGTTAAACTAAATTTGCTAAAAATACGAATGGTTTCCAGACAAATTTGGTGTGCTGTAACCTGCAAGATAGAAAATATTCCACAGCGCCGCGTCTCTCCAACGACGCCAGTGTGACCGCTCTGCGTTTCCTACAGTTTGTTCCGTTCCTTTTACTTATTCAATTCTTTAACTTAATTCCAAACTTAAAGAGAATCCAGTGTTTGACATCACACTTTAAAGTGTTTCGGTATCACACATTCCAGTGTTTCGATTCCACACATTTCATTTTCTCTACGAAGCTACCAAAGCTTATGCTTTCTTTGTGGGAGTAATCCTTAAAAAATAAAACCCAGATTCCCAAGTGGCAAGAGCTCGATACATTCCTGACTGAGTGCTATAGAACTCTAGAGGCCATAGAATCCATTCAACCTTCCAAGTTATGTCTCCGTCAGTTCCAATCGACAACCTCCAAGGTGTCCCCACGAGTACTGAAATCCTTCTGTTCTCAAGTGGTTCCAAAACCGACAACCTCCAAATTGTCTCCACGAGTGCTGAAGTCCTTTAGTACGAAAGTGGTTTCGCTACAATTTGTGTTCAAGAGAGAACCATCCAGTACGTATCTGTATCTGTATCACACATCCTACAGATAACGGTAGTCGATCGTTCGTCCTATATCCGAAAGAAACAGTTGTGCTTGAATTGCTTTGCAAGGGACCATCCACTTCGGGATTGCACAAGCGCCCACAGCTGTTTCACTTGCCGAGGTCGGCATCACACGTTGTTGCATCCAAGCAACTCTTCCTCCGGTGTTACGACTCCTCCTTTTGATTCAAGGCCAGTACCCGCCTCCATCCAACGGATTTCCGTGTTCTGTACGCAAGTTTCCAAGCCTTCAAATTCATCCAATTTTTGGGTTCCGTACGACGCCATGAAATGCAGACGTTCCCGAGGTATTTATTTTCAAGAGTCAGTGTGAAGCGCTAGCGGCCTCGAAATGTACCGCTTCACAGAGCCCAGCGCTACGAATTATTTCTGCCCAACCGTCTTCTTATTCTTCTACGTGGGATTTTGGATCTTCAAACTCGACCATATAATTTCGGCTTTTAATCCGCCCACTCTATTTCATAGGTCATAATATTATAATATTTTTATTTCAGATAATATTTGCGTTTCATGGTTAGTGTATTAAATTTTAGTTTCCCATTTATTATTTTTATAACGTTATTTAATTATTGCATTGAAAAACATTATTATTATTTTCAATATAATTGCAGGATTTCTTCACTAATCACATAAAAAATACTATTTCATTAACCCACATATATTATATATGTCGTAGATTAGTTGGCCAATTTAAATTATAACAACTGTTAGCTTTGGTTTGTCTTTCGCTTCCCATTCGTTTTCATGTACTTCTGTGCTGTTCCTTCGGCTGTTCAAATGGAGGCAACAGTTTCTGTCGTCAATGTTAGTCTGTCCACTGGTGAGCGAGATAGAAGGATGCAGGTCTCCGCATCAAAAAGGAATTACGGAAAGTTCTCAGTAGTGTGTGTATTGGAATGCGAGAGCGAGAGTAGAATAAAGTAGAGAGCGACGCTGGCAAAAGGGACGCAAGCAGTAAGAGAGATAATTCGTATTCGAAGAGCAGCCTGAAGCAGAGGACGATTCTAGTGACTCCTGAACATCAGAAGTGGGATTGCCCAGGCCTCAAATCGAAAGCAAAAATAATCTGAAGCTGCTTTTGGAATCATAAAATCGTACTTTCGCGGAACTTATAAAAGCAGTACAGCGAGCCCCGAATGACGCAGTTACCGTTGTATTGCCGAAGTTTAATCCTGATCGTGCAAGCGCGGATGCAGTATCATGGAGTGCAACGGTGGATTACATTCTTTCCGAAAACAGTCTAGAAGGCAGCGCTCTCGTGATGGTTCTCAGTCGGTCCTTGCAAGGAAGCGCGTTTCATTGGCTTGCACAAAAGGTCTACCCTGGGATCACATGGACGCAGTTCAGAGAGCTGTTTTTGCAGTATTTCGCCGGAACGGAGACCTTGGCTGTGTTGAATCTGCTGAATGGTAGCCCAACAGAAGGAGAATCTATGTCGATGTATGGAAGCAGAGTTGTAACATCCCTGATGTCCAGGTGGAACTCCCTGACGGTAGAGCAAATTGCCGTTTCTGTTGCTTTGGCACACGTGGCTGGATTGGACAAGCGATTGCGACCCCTTGGAACTTTTCAACAATTTTGTGAGTCGTTCCAATTTTGTTTTGACTCAGGAGCCGAGTGCTCGCTCATCAAGGAAGCTGTCTCGCTAAAGCTGTCTGGATCTAGAATAAATAACGTAGTAATTTTAAGAGGTATTGGTAGTATTACGGTTTGCAGCACCCTACAGATATTGGATATTGAATTTCTTTTTCATGCAGTTCAAGATAGTTACATTAAATACGATGCTTTGATTGGGCGAGAAATTTTGTGCCAGGGAATCGGTGTAACAATTACATCTTTCAATGTTTAATGAAAAAAACTGTATTGCCTGTCTTGACTTTAGACTATGTTCTCGATTTGGCCAATGTTGATACCGATCTAAATGGCTTAGATAAGGATAGGCTAACATCAAAGCTTCCGAATTATTCTGGTTCGTTTATAAACGGTATTGCACAAAGTCGCGTAACTACGGGGCAGCTAGAGATTCGACTGATTGATCTGTTCTCTGTTCTCACAATTGTTGAAACCTCTGTATGCTTTAACTTCCAAAATCATATCGTTTGAGTGGAACCCGGAGCACGAGCAAGTACGACAAAGAGTAATTTTTATCTTGACCAATGAACCCGTGCTCACTATATTCGACCCACTTTTTCCGATTGAGCTTCACACCGACGCAAGTGCTAATGTTTACGGGGCCATTTTATTGCATAGGTTCGAGAACAAGCCTCGAGTGATCGAGTATTTCAGCAAAAGGACTTTCGCCGCAGAATCACGCTACCACTCATACGAGTTGGAAACGCTCGCAGTATATGTCTCAATGAAGTATTTCCGTCATTACTTGCATGGTCGTCAATTTAAGGTGCATACGGATTGTAATTCGCTCAAAGCTTCCAAAACCATAACCGAGTTAACTCCTAGAGTGCAAAGGTGGTTGTCGTATATGCAGGTTTTTTAAGTTCGATATTGAGTATAGACCAGGTGATCGAATGGCTCATGTAGACTTTCTCTCTCGAAACCCAGTGTTGAAAGATCGTAAAAATTCAAAAGGTATAACCAAAAAGCGTATAAACTTGACAGAGATTACCGACAACTGGTTGCTGGCAGAGCAGCAAAGAGACGAAGAAACATCATCTATCGTGTCCAAATTGCGCAATGGAGAACTTCCTGAGGATATAGCGAAAACCTTTGAGTTACGTGGTGGTACTCTATATAGGAAAATTCAAAGACATGGAAAAACTCACTGTCTACCTATTATTCTAAAGCCCTTTAGGTGGTCTGCTGTTAACAACGTTCACGAGGCAATTATGGATCTCGGTTGGGAAAAGACCCTTGCAAAAATGTACGAGTACTATTGGTTTGACAAAATGTCAAAGTATGTCCGAAAATTCGTTGACAATTGCATTAACTGTAGGTTACCTAAACCTCCGACTGGCAAGGTACAAGCTGAATTGCATCCCATTCCGAAAGTGAGCGTCCCGTTTCATACAGTTCATATTGATATCACAGGGAAGCTTAGTGGTAAGTAACCCATTAATAACAGTTAAGGAATTGTTATACTAAAAGCAATTATGAACATATCTGTAGCATACATAAAGAACCGTTCGGTGAGAATGCATTAATACCCATTTATAAAGCAACAATTAAAATATATTTTAAAACGGAGTTTTTTTTGTTTTTGACATATGTATATGTCGAGGGGTCACTAGAATCTTCTGCTCTTCGAATACGAATGGTCTCTCTTACTGCTTGCGTCCCTTTTGCCAGCGTCGCTCTCTACTTTATTCTACTCTCGCTCTCGCATTCCAATATACACACTACTGAGAACTTTCCGTAATTCCTTTTTGATGCGGAGACCTGCATCCTTCTATCTCGCTCACCAGTGGACAGACTAACGTTGACGACAGAAACTGTTGCCTCCATTTGAACAGCCGAAGGAACAGCACAGAAGTACATGAAAACGAATGGGAAGCGAAAGACAAACCAAAGCTAACAGTTGTTATAACTTGAATTGGCCAAATAATCTACGACACGGCCATCCTGACTTTCGCACGTCCTCGTGTGTTTCCAACTTAAAAACATTACAAAATATTATCTCTCAATAATAAATAGAACTAGAAGTTAAAGCATAAATAACTATATTTTCATTAATCAGAAGCCTTATAAACTATTAATCTATGAATAACAAATCAAACTTAGCTTTTTTCCTTTCTTAACATTTTTCCTCAATAAAATTATTCTTTTAAATTCAAAAGTTATTCAGAATTCTTAATTCTTAACTAGCAGATCGAACTTACACTTCCTCATACGTAAACAAAGGACAATACTTTTATTATTTCAAGGCTTGAGATCCGGACTGCCATCAATTCAAACAATATTCATTTTCCATTTTTATTTGCTTTTTCAATAAGCAATCACATTGTTACATCGTCAATCACTATCTCTAACAGTTTTAATTTTACTTAACAATTTAAGTCTTGTCTCGACCAACCGGCCAACATAGCACACAGTTGTCTCGACTATAAACAGATCAATCGACCAACCGGCCAACATATAGCATACAGTTGTCTTAACTATAAACAGATCAATTTACGGGTTTTCATTTCAACCAACCGGCCAACACATAGCACACAACTATGATTTACATTTTCTTATTTCATAAATCATCGCAGCCATCACCGGCTCGATCAACATCATCTTCATCCATGACCGCCTCGTCCTGCTCTGTGGTAATCCCCTTCTCAGGCATTCTTCGTAAAAATTCGTGGGAACATTTGTAAGTTCGATTGCTCTTTAACGCTTTTAATTTAGATCGATCACCTGGTAATAGCTCAACAATTAAAAATGGGCCTTTAAACTTGGGGTCTAGTTTCGTCTGGTGTCGCTCCTCATTCTTGAGTAAGACATGATCCCCAACTTTATGCTCAACAATAGTGGCTTTATTCCGATCGAATCCTAATTTCTCATATTTGGAATTTTGTTCCTTATTGTGCTTAGCTATATTTCTGATTAGATTTACATAAACCACACTCTCGTTTTCAGCAACGGGTACAAGACCAAATGGTCTAGCTTCTTTTCCAATTAGTAACTCTATTGGACTAACCTTCGTTACCCGATTGGGAGTGCAATTAAGAGCCAGTTGAATTTCATACAAAGCGTCCTGCCAAGATCCCTTGCCTGTTTCAACCGCAGTTAGCATAGATTTAAGAGTACTCATCACTCGTTCGACCTGGCCATTGGCCCGGCTGGCGCCAGTTGCGATCAAATGTAAATCTATCTTTTGTGCTGAGCAAAAGTCACGAAACACAGTACTAGCAAAGCTACGTCCCTGATCAGCTATCAAATGGGAAGAAACCCCAAAATTCGATACTAAAGACCTCTCTGAATTAATGCAGCTTTCAGAGTCTAGTATAGTGGTGTGAAACAAATGGACGATTTTAGAAAATGCATCTATTTGAACGATTATATATTCCTTTTGGTCATTTTTTCGCAGTAAGAGAGATCATTCGTATTCGAAGAGCAGAAGATTCTAGTGACTCCTCGACATATGTCAAAAACAGAAAAAACTCAGTTTTAAAATATATTTTTATTGTTGTTTTATTAATTGGTATTAATGCATTCTCACCGAACTGTTCTTTATGTATGCTACAGATATGTTCATAATTGCTTTTAGTATAACAATTCCTTAACTGTTATTAATGGGTTATTTTGGAGCGGTATTTTGCATGATAGAAACATTCTTACAGAACAGTTATCGATGTATGTTACAGATGGGCTATATAACGCTTATTTTAGAAACTTAAGTTGGAAGCGAAACCCGAAGATTGCCGAAGTGGTTTATACGTTATTTATATGTTGCGAAAGAACTGTTGCAGCATACAAAAAAAAAGAACAGTTGTTTCCGTGTTTCACTCCATAATAATCTGAAAGGAAGACCGCAACATATTGAGAATGCATTCTTCACTCGCTGAGAACGCATAGAAATGTGCTTGCTGGAAGCGACCAGGTCCGACTGTGTGAGAGCTTCGACGTATGTATGTATGTATGTGCGTTTGCGCAGTTCGCGCTCACGCCATGACTTTTTGAATTAAAGAAAAAACACTGGGAACAAACAGTTCTCGCCGTCGGTCTGGGAATCTTACTCATTTTATTTTTGGGTTGACCGACGGAAAATTTTTGGATGGGATATTTTCGCTGTAAAAAATTTATGTATAAATCTATGTAAAATGGCGAAAAATTTATGTGGATCATTTATTAATATAGGTTATAATGTTCGAGTATTAATAAGGTTTAAGTAATGATAAGGTTATAAAGACAGCGGATTTTATGGCAGCATGGAGTTTTATGTAAGCTGGCTACAATTTTAAAACGACTGGACTACGACGAGTTTACGGCTTCTGCGACTGCTATCGACTTCAACTGTAGAGTGCGGCTTTCTGTAACTGCTGACGGCTTTCTGCAACTGCTAACGGCTTCTCTTCTGTTACGGCTTTACTTCTGCTACGGCTTTACTTCTGCTAACGGCTTTTCTTCTGCTTAATTTCACCACACGACTGCTGCTCTGCTACGGCTCTGACGACTACTACTTCTGACTCCGCTCCGGAACCACTGGCACTGCTATCTCACCAGCAAACCAGTACTGCCAACTCCTCTATATATCGCCTGCTTACATTTATGTATAAGTCTGGGCGGGTATGTGTTGTAATTTTTGTGGACTGTATTGAAAATGGAAAAAGTGTGTAAAAATATTTTAGCTAGGGAAACACAGAGAAGGAATAGCACTTTATAACTGTAGGGGCCAATTTGGCGGATTCCTTGAAACTCGAAATATTTTCACTGTGCGCTGGGAATATATTTTCACGGAATTTTTAATTTTACTTATGAATGTACCCTTTCGGAGATGTGTGTATGTAGATGAATGTATGGATGTAATGATGTAATGATAATTGATGTACGGCCAAATGTACTTATGCACTCCAAGTGTGCTTGATTCGCACAAAAGGAAATTGGATAACAATTTCCGCACTATCAAAGACAAGGAAGGAAGGGCGAAATTGTATTTGAATTGCCGTTGTCGGATTAATCGGATTTCGATCTTGGACAAATCATACAGAAAGTCAAACAAAACGGAGTTTTCGATGGCTGACTGTTGACCGACAATTAAAGTAATTTTTTAGCAACTTCGTACTTATCTTGGTTGGAAAAGATTCGCTTGAAAGTCCGGTCGAATGATCAAAATGTTTGGGGGCGTCGAACTCGTCAGAAGGCAGCTTCGCTGGGCCCACGGGATTGTGGTTGCTGATTGCAGGTGGCAAGCTGTGGGGGAGAATACACTCGGCGATCGCGAGAAAGATGAAATGGAAAAACACTTGAAACTTTTAAATTGGCGCGGACCGATCGGGCGATGTATTGCTCAGAGTTGACATTGAACACTACACCCAAAAAAAAAAAATTGTCATAGAATCGATACGATTGTTACATGAATTGTATACTTTCGAGAATTAAAATTTTCGTTTTAAGATGCTTATTGAATTTATACTTTCGAAAGTATAAAAATTATACGTTCGACGTTATAAATTTTATACCTTAGAGTATAAAAGTTATACATTCTAGTATTTTCCTTTAGTATATTTTTAATACTTATTTGTATATGTTTTATACTACGCAGTATAACAAATCGTATAAATTCTATCCTCTTGCGTATAAATTCTAAACTTTTTCTTATAAACTCTATACAATGCTGGAATAAATTTCATACTATTTGTATAAAAACCAGCTTTTCGCCCGTATATCTCAAAATCGTAAAAAAGTTTTTTTATTTCGCTATTATTGCTCGTTTAGACAGTAGCTTTGTTATCAACGGTTGGTTTCAACACATTGTTATTTTATATATCATACTAGCGGACCCGGCGAACTTTGTCTCGCCCTAATTCGACGCCATTATATAACCCCAGGGTAATAGTCAAACACTGCATTTCTTTATTTAGTATAGAGCGATATGATA
>VNJW01004340.1:0-10320 GCA_008042615.1 Drosophila auraria | reverse complement strand
TGCCACCGGCTTCAAGCATCTTGTCCGCGATTTTGGCAAGCTTGTCCAAATTGGTTTCTTCCCAGACTGTGAGAAGTGGACGAATCGTAGCTGGCATCTCGGCCAAGAATAGAGTGAGGATAATGTTCTCGCTGCCTGAGCTAGACGTCGCATATTGGCCAGGATCTCAGAGGGCTTTAAGCCAGTAGCACTTCCACCCTGAAGCAGTCTGCGCAATTTTGATTCTGGAGATTCTGCAAATTTTTGTAGTAAGCGATTTTTAATGGCTGCATACTTGCTTTCGGTCGGTGGTCGAGTAACCAGGTCTTCGAATTTCGGCAAATGTATATTTGTACGTGTATGGGTGCGTTGTGTCTCATCTCTGTTTGCTGGCACGCTTGCCCGAAGTGCCTCCTGTTGTTGCTGGAGTTCTCGAATCTGATCTGTCAAATCTGGGTTCGGATTCGCCATTCCGTTGGACAAATCTGAAGTATGCTCTTCCTCGTTGAAAATTAGTCGTCTCCCTCGTAAGTTTCGCAAATCGTATGGTTGTCTGCGCATGAAGAGCGCAATTTGTTGGTCGTAACGCTCGTGCGTATGTATTAGTGCGAAAATTTTCTTTAAAAACTTTGAACAAGAAAAATTAACGCGTGATCGAAGTTTATAGATATTTTTCAATTGTCGGGGTCACCACTTTGGCGGTTGGGAATCGCCAAGACTTTTGTTATGCTTAAACAAACGCTTTTATTGAATATATGAACTTAACAATATACATGGGACAGTTGTCCGTTTCGATCCCACCTAGATCCTCGATCCGTTCCTCTTGACACTTCGTCTCTTGCCCGTTACTTTCTGGCCACACTTAGGTGGCGTTGCCAGATATCTGCGCTGCCACAGTCCGATGAGTGGTGGCGCCATCTAGGAGTCGTTAGAAGAAGATCGTTTTACAGGGGGAGAGCGCTAGGGCTAACAGGGCGGTGTGTCAGGCATTCTTTGAGAGTATATTAGGGCTAACAGGGCGAGCTGTCAGGCTTTCTCTGAGCGAGAGAATTTCTTCAATTATGGCCGGAGATAGGTTGTCGCCATCATCTTGGCGTCATTAGAAGCCATTCCTATTTTGGCTTCCCAAGTGCAAAGTTCAGAGCAGTGCGTGTTGGTTGAAGTTGTGAACCATTTTTTTTTTTTGTCCAACTTACATTATAAAAAAACGCGATTCTAGTGCCTGTAAGACAAGCTGCACAAAACCAAGGGAAGATTTTATATACAGAAGAACGGCTAGATTCATTGGGTGCAGCAGAAGCAAACTGTGGATTTGTCGGCATCGCAGCAGCTTGAAATTGGGGCTACAAAGCTGCAGAAGGCGGTCTCAAAAGCAGACGAAGAAGACCGCGGAAGGCCAGCAGAAGTCGGCGCTAAAGTCCGAGCAGTTCGTCACCGGTGCTGCGCTAGGCCGACGGCCGCAGATCGTCGGTGTGCCTCGGTGTCTCCGAAGCAGATGTGTCGTTGCCCGCCAACCCCCCTTTGCCTCCAGAGTCCCAATTAGGTGTAGTATGCATGTACCACTGTACCAATGTCTACATTATGCCACAGAATTGTTACATAAACATAAGCAATGGCCAAGTGGCCAGCCGAAATGCGATCACCCTATTGCGCCTCAGAGCTGACAGTATGGGAAGTGCAAGTGTCAGCGAATTCCCACCGCTTGACAACGCACACAATGAACACATGCATATACCAACTCCACTCGCGCTCTCTCTTATGTATGACCATAGATATTGGCATGCATATGGGCGCTGCTGCCGCTGCCGATATTTGGAGGCAGCGCAGCCGCTAGCCCCTTTAACTTTTAAGCTTAAGAATCAATCTGAATAAATACTTTGAATGGAGCTGACGCTCGCTACAAAACCATCTTTATTTTGATAAATATATTTAATAATAAAAACTCAACTAAATACTAACTGTAAATAGGAAACATTTAAAGAGGGAGAGAAACCAAAAAATGTTGTGGTGAAACTAATAAAATATCGGCCAGCAAGAGGGCAGAAAATAACATCTATATGTTATTTAGTTTATATTTTAATTATGACTGTTTAATTATTGGTAAGTGGAAATTTGTGGGAAAAGAGAAGGTGTGAGCTGTTTAGTGTCTGCGTTTTAAATATTTTGCTGAAAAAAAAAATGGAAATACATTAATCGAATAATGTCTAAACTAATTAATTAATCAGCCGGGTCGAATTTGCCAGAAACCTTTACATTTTTACTTCAAACAGCCAGCCGTCAGTGAAAGCGCTTTCTTCGATGGATGCCTGCAGCAAGTGGTGAGTCTCAAAACAGACAAAAAGGTCATAGAAAGAAACTATGCAATGATGGTTAATTTTGGTTTAGACGATTAAGTATGAGCATAAAGAAATGACCATAAAAACAACAACAAATACTAAACGCAGCTGCTAAGCGCTTTCGGTTCTCAAACCATAATTTCTCAAGAGCTCAAATGCCGGATAATTTAGATTCTGTGTTTTATGTAAGTCCTAATTTTGAAAAGTTCAAGTAATTTAAACGGATATTTAATTTTTATTTTCTTGTCGCAATTTATGATATGCGCTTTGCAAGTTTTATTATATTTATGTTTTATATACATGTCTACTTCTAAGAATTTCTCACTTCTTAATTTTAATAAATTATTTATAATGGTATAAACATCACGATTTTTGGCCCGGCTAGCGTAAAACCCTTGTAGGGGGGTCTCAGCAAAGCATGGGGCCATCTACACTTAAGCCACTTAAGAAAACAAGCCTTCCTTTTACTTCCGCATGAGTCCTCTTATTTCCGGCTTAGCCACAGCTTGTCTCGCATGCAAAATTAAATAGTTTGAATCATAGACAGGCCAATTTGATTTTGAAGCAAGACCACACCCCTCTTTCCGACAAGCAGCAACCGGACAATTGTTCGCGTGCGCTCAAGCCCATGCCAAAACACCAAGCCTAAAATTATTTGTAGTTCGTTACAGTAGGTCGATGGAATGTGTTCTTTTGAATCTTCTTCTGCTTCTGTGTTCTGTAAGTCTTCTGGCCAAGATATTCGGGTTTTTCGTCAGTTTCTTGGATAAGTTTCAGCTTGTGTGTTGATTACATCTCTAACTAGAGGGACATGGAGATCCTTAGCCAGGTCAGCATTGCGAATGTACCATTCGGCTCCAGAGAGTGTGTGTAGTGTCTTGCTCTGGAAAATTCTGAATTGGTTTAGGTTGCTTTTGGCAGCAATTCCATATACTTAAATTCCATATCTCCATGTGGGGGCAAGTACGGCTTTGTAGATTTGGATTTTGTTTGAGAGGCTTAGGTGGTTTTTTGCCTTCTTGGCCTTGGCTTCTGGGGTGTTTTTGACGAGTTTTGTGTGCTTTGCTAGTGCTAGTCTAGTGTCGAGGGTCACACCCAGGTATTTGTGATCCTTCTTCTGGTCCAGGAGCTCTCCGTGTAGGAATACTCCTGGGCAGGTGTCCTTTCTAAGTGTGTGTGCTACAACTGCACACTTTGAAGGATTAACAGATATGGATTAACAGATATGAGGTATGACTGGAGACAGATATGGAGTAACAGATAAGAGGATCTGCAAACAGCCGCTGTGTCGTCCGCAAAAGTAGTCAGCATAAGGTTCTGAGAGTGTACTGGAGGCTTCGGCATGTCGTGAGTGCAAAGGATGTACAGTGTAGGTCCAAGAACACTACCCGGTGGTACTCCTGCTCTGATCCGCCTTGCAGTAAACATTGTTCCATCCTGGATCAATTTGAACGTCCTGTCAGACAGAGACGACTTGAGTGTTTTATACAGATGTGGGTTGAGCAGTGTTTTCAGTTTGGATAAACGACTCAGTTACCATGGTTATTGTTGATCCAGAGTCGAGCAATAACCTACATGTGGTCTTGTTGCCACATGTGTAAAATATATTGGCAAGAATAGTTGGCAGTGGGGCTGATTGTTGGCTGACAGCGGCAGTATTCATATCAGCAGCATGATGAATCAAAGGAACTATATTTAATTCAGCCGCAGAAATATGGGCGGAAGCCAACAGAATCAATCTTGACTCTTTCGGGTGGACTAGCGTATGATGCTTAGCATTGCACTGATGGCAAGTGTTCGAAGAACTACAATCCCTGACTTAATGCGATTAATATTTTAAGCATAGCTTAGTATCCCTGGCAAAAGTGCGGCGTTCTAGTACATCCAGGGCGTTTTAGTACATCCATTAAGTACATTCGCGAGATGACTGATTAGATTCATGGTAATGTGTAGCTTAGATACCTGGCATACAGTACATGAACTGTCTGCCTAGAGTCGCCGCAACTTGAACGTGAACCAGTTGGATTACGGATGGTGCACATGAGGTTCTGAAGACTCAGCGACAGCCTCTGTTAAATGCAGCCAAATGAGCAAAGCTTGCGTTGGGGTCAAAACCATTACTGATTTTATTGAGGAAACTTAACGGTATTTTTAGCTAAACAAAGTATAAAGAATATGCTTATGTCAACGAAATTATGTGTAAAGAGAAATGTGGGTTACTGTGTATTATGATCTATGCAGAAATGGGAACGTTGCCCAACTCGATTTCTTCATGTCATCACCTGATAATTGCTACTTTTTGTTAGTGCGTATATATGTTGCTGAGACTGAACAATCCACTAACTTGATAAGCGATGGCGTATACTCTGGGCTGGTCTTGAGGGTTGCATTACGTGTAAGTGACTGACAAGACTAAAAAGTATTACAATAAGCGAAATGAAAAGTGAATAAATCATTTAGGGTGACGTCTTCCTTCGACGACAAACTACAGTAAGTCCAAGCTCGTTTGATTTCGGAAGCTAACTTTGATAGCAAAATATGAATTAGCCACACATCGGGGCTGTCATAGTTTAGCGCGTTGTTACGGTTCTGCCCGACGGGGGCAACAGGTACACGTGGAAGAGGATAGAGGGGTAGAGATAACACGCCAAGTGCTACAAATGCACGGCCCTCGAGCGAAAATGGCGATCTCACGGTTCTCGCGAAAGTACTGTAATCCCACGGTCCTCGAACAGCAGCGTTGACAAAAATTGCGCTAGTACATGGTTCCAGGCATTGATATACACCGGTGAGTTGGTGAGCCGGACATCCATTTTTGGGTGGGAAAATACTCGGACGAGAACACTTTCATATTTTTTGGGTACAAGGAAGGGGAAATGCACTTAGCCGCAAACATTTTAGCGTTCCATTCCGGTGGAATAGTTGGAATTTGGAAAACCCTTGGGTATAAAAGACCCTTGTTGATTAGTACGAAGGGGGAGAAGAAACCAAAACTTGAAAGATAACGGAAGATTGCTATTGTCAACCACCGCGATTTTAAATTAAATCGGTAAATCCAATGTAATTGGACGCAGTCTTTCCTTATTTCGAAAACGTCAAGAGTTAAAAATATAGCCAGTTACAAAGACAAATAAAAATGGGATCTACTACTTCAAAGATCTCGGATTCTCCTGCAAACGTGATCAACTCCATCGAGGTGGTGGACCACAAAGAAGACATCGACAAGGTATACCGTATACTCCAGATCAACATCGGAATTCTCCTCCTAGCCCTGCTACTGAAGGAACTCAGCGTCTACAGGAAGATGGTCCAGGGACACAGGGACCGACAACACGAGTTGGAGAAAGTGGTGACTCTGGCCAATACCTTGTCCAGTGGCCACAACTAAAGCCGAGCTGCATCTTCAAACCCGAAATTATCTTCAACAACCATATAAAATCCGAAGTCAACTGACGAAAACAATAGACAATCAGCAGCCGCCAAAATTCAGAGATGATTCTTTTCCAGTCCTGGCAATTATAAATTTCTACTGTCAACCAAAACTGTTCATCAGCAGCCAAACCAACAAAAACATATAAAACTGAATAAATGCATTTAATGAGCTAAATCAAAAAACCACAATAGTTTTCTGTGAAGGTGCAATGTGAGAAGGCCTAGCTGCAGCCGAATGCCCCTGAAAACAGCAAATGGGGGTCTGTGATGACCTCCAATTTTTTTTAAGTTCATACCCTAACCAGCTGTGAAGTGTTTAGCCACCTGGTCCAAATATACTATAACCAAATCCTAGTTTGAGCGATACATATTGACTCCGTACAAGCAGCAGATATATAAATACATTTAATGCACATGCAAACGTGCCCCCTTTCTCTGTGCCCAAGAAAGTGAATCAACGCGAAGACGACATCACAGTCGCAACCTCGGCGGCTACTCAGCTCTCCGAGTTTATTTCCTTTTATATATATATTTTTATCTAAGTTTTTTTGTCTACCTACTACCGGGAGATCTCGCGTCGTTGGACCTCTAAAGAGGGTAAGCCCTACGGGACGTAATATTCCCACATTTTCATATATATATTTATGTGCAGCAAATACCTCCACTAGGAGACATATTTTATTTCATTTTTAAATCGAGCGTAATACATACGCATTCTTACCTATTATTCAGATTTAACTCCTATAATGAAAGTTACTTTTGTTTTTCGTTTCTATTGAATATTAAATATAAGTGAAAAATAAACAAACATACTATACAAATATATTTCCTATAATGATAGTTTTTCTTTCCTATTAAATACTAAATTTTTATAACTCTCTATGATTTTGAATAATATATATATATATATATAATTATATATCCTCAGGTCTAAGATTCAATTTCTTTACATAATTACTTTTAGTTTGTTCAATTAGTGTCACTCCACTTATAAGTATATTTAATTCCATTTATCTTTTTCAACATGTCAATGAAATATATTACAATAATAAACCTTTTCAATAAATTTATAATGTTCACAGAATACTAAACATTTCTTGGTAGAAACCATATTAAAGGGGGGCATTGGTACGAATGGGAAAAATGAGTCAAGAAAAATGACATAATTTTTGACTGACGAATATACACTACAGGCGATAAATAATATTTCATTGGAAAGCTTCTCGTTATTATCTACTGAGCTTAGGCTGAAATGACACATTCAATTTCTAGCCTTAATTTATTGTCACGATTTTTCCCTAAGGGGATTTCTAATGAGTGCGAGAAAACGGCAACAACTTGAGTTCGCCCAACAATTATTGACGCTGGCGTCAGCGGTTATTCTGGTTATACTACGTTTATTTTCGATATTTTTGCCTTTTTTTATATTATAAAAAATCGTTTTACTAGCAGACTAAGACCCGCGATTAGCTTTTCTAGAAATTAACTGAGATAATTTTTTTGCGCTGGCTGGGCCCTTACCTTTGGAATATTTTAGAAGAAGTCAACAACAAATGACTTCATCTATTTCAATAAAGAAAATCTAATATATATATCTATATATATAAAAATGGATTGCTGTTCGTTAGTCTCGCTAAAGCTCAAAAATGGCTGGACCGATTTGGCTAATTTTGGTCTTGAATTATTCGTGGAAGTCCGGGGAAGGTTTAAAAGTAAAAAAAAATATGAGAATGCAGCCAATAGCCATTTTCAACAGCCATTTTCTTTTTCACATACATAACTAAAACGGCTGCTTTGATATTATTGTCAGGTAATTTTCGTCAAACATTTTCTGTCGTTTGTATAAATGGTGAGTCTAGAACTGTTAAAGGGTACTATATATATGTGCGTGTACTTTCCTCATTTTCTCAAGACCAATACGAGCAAATATAGAAAGGCGAACGCGTAGTACAAATGGGGTATGACAAAGACGATCACGGAGTGCAGATGAAGGTAATGCACGAAATAGATATGTTGACCCTGTACCTGTAGTGAATCACGAATACGTAGTGCTGTTTTGGCTGAAATGATAAATGTACGGATATATTGAAATGATGGACGCAATATGTCCACGACTCTTCCGCGATTCTTTCGCGATGCTTTCGCGATACTTCCGGGATTCTTCCGCGATACTTCCACGACTCTTCCGCGATACTTCCGCGACTCTTCCGCGATACTTCCGCGATACTTCCGCGCTCCTCCGCGATACTTCCGCGATTCTTCCGGGATTCTTCCGGTATTCTTCCACGATACTTCCGCGATTCTTCCGCGACTCTTCAGCAATACTTCCGCGATACTTTCGCGATACTTCTGCGATACTTCCGCAATACTTCCGCGATACTTCCGCGATTCTTCCGCGATACTTCCGCGATACTTCCGCGACTCTTCCGCGATACTTTCGCGATACCTTTGCGATACTTCCCCTACTCTTCCGCGACTCTGCAGCGACTCTGCCGCTACTCTTTTGCAATTCTTCCGTGATTCCTCCGCGACTCGAGGGGGAAAATCTTTTTTACATATAGTGCCATCTCTGATACATAGCATGCGGTGCGTGTTACATTGACATCTACTCATTGTTGTCTGCTCAGTTAATATTATGTGACAAAGCGGTATTGTGTTCACCGTGAAATTGTGAAAAAATAATTTAAAAAATAAGATATTTGTTTTTTAACATTTCAATTGGAAACCATCAAATCAATCACGTGAATTGTCAAAATTTTTATTCAATTTCAACCAACAGCAGGCATTTGTCTGTAAGGTGGTAAGTTGAACTGTGTAAATTATGTGGACCGTGCATTTGAGGTTAAACTCACCACTCTGTCCATAGCCCAAAATACCTAGAGAACGACGTGCGATCATCGGCCGCCGCACAAGACATGCAAGCCAACAACAATTGTATTCACAGAACTTAGGCGAAGAAAGGCAAAATATAATAAGAGAAAATGTCAAATTGGGACAAAGCGTGAGGACACGAAGTTCATTGGCATCATACAATCGCTTGGAATTCCAATATGATCCCACTGCGAACTACAGTGATAATGCAAATTTAGATACTGGGCCAATGGCGACTATATGCCGATATTGCAATGCGTTAAAGTTCAAAGAGAAACGGCTGGATTGTGCTGCGCAAGTGGAAAAGTCAAACTGGATCCATTACTTACACCACCACAGCCACTAAAACCATTGTTCGATGGAAGTGGTCCCGATTCCATCCATTATCTTCAACATATCCTTGAATACATTAACTGCTTTCGCATGACTTCCTTTGGAGCTAATATCATTTTAGAAGGCGGCTTCATGCCGATTTCCAAGGTTAAAGATACAACAACAAAATATATAATTTACATGGTTCAATGGTGCTAACACCAGATGAACCGCATCAATTTCTGCAAATATATTTCATTTCGTAAATGGTGGATCAGCTGAATGTGCGGTGCAATATACAGGGAACATAACAGTTAAACAGACGAAATATTGAACAGTTGCAAGCATTTTTTCACGCTGATAATGCTGCGGTTAATATGTTCAAAACAGCATTAGAACGAATGCCATCGGATCGCAGGAATTTAACCCCTTCGACCCCAACGTTTTTCGTGTAAACCTAGAAAACTTTGTATTATTTTATTCGTTTTGTATTGCTCTAAGAAGTATTTCAGCGAAATGTGGGAGTTAATTTATTTTTTAATTTGTATGAAAAATAAAAAAAAAAATTGCTTAAAAAATTTTAAAAAAATATTTCTGTGTAGAAAACCCTTTCTGTAATTTAATTTACATATTTTTTTTTTTTTTTTAAATTAATCTACAAAAAAACAGATTTTACATTAAAAAAAAAATGTTACATGCCTTTTTTCTCAGTTAGTTCTACTGTCTCTAAATCTATATCTTCCACAAAACATCACAATATATATCTTTTATATTATATTACAAATGAATATATATGCAGCTACAACTTAAATAAGGAAATAGCGAACCTAAGTGAATCGAGCCCCAATTGTTAGACTCTAAACTTTCAAAGTTGCTCACAGGCAACGGTGGGGTCGAAAGGGTTAATTGAGGCATCCATTATTAACGGAAAGTACGCATATTAAAAATTGGTTGTCTGTAAAGTCGGTTTACTGACGTTGAACGTGACAACGTCTTAAGAAAATACTGATGGAATGGTAGCATTTACTTAAGACGTTGACACGTTCACGGTAAAAAATATGTAAAATTGAGAGAGGGAGGCTGTAAATGGCCAGTTTCTGGAGAGGATCAGGCAGTGCCGGCTGCAAATGGCCAGTTTCAGGAGAGGATCAGGCAGTGCCGGCTGTAAATGGCCAGTTTCTGGAGAGGATCAGGCAGTGCCGGCTGCAAATGGCCAGTTTCTGGAGAGGATCAGGCAGTGCCGGCTGCAAATGGCCAGTTTCTGGAGAGGATCAGGCAGTGCCGGCTGCAAGTGGCCAGTTTCTGGAGAGGATCAGGCAGTGCCGGCTGTAAATGGCCAGTTTCTGGAGAGGATCAGGCGGTGCCGGCTGCAAATGGCCAGTTTCTGGAG
>VNJW01004306.1:0-122534 GCA_008042615.1 Drosophila auraria | reverse complement strand
GATCAAATTAAAATAATACGCCTTAGACTAGGCCACACAAAACTTACACACGAGCACTACTTCAATCAAAACCAAACCTCACCCTGCCCCTTCTGCCAAGGCGACAATACCATACCCCACCTATTAAATTCATGCCCATCACTCCTCCCTACTAAACTATCCATCTTCAAAAGTTCAAACCCATTAAATCTCCTTAACGAACTCAACCCTGATAATTTAGAAAAAATCTTAATTTTCTTAAAAACTACAAACCTATACCACAAAATTTAAAAATACCCAAAATGTACATAAATCAAATTTACCAACTAAGTAGCCTAAATACAACAAACAATATGTAACTAAACTAATAGACCTAATTTCATTAACCTTAAAAGCCGAAGGCCTTGCTGCCAGCGCTTTACCAACTAAGTTAGTCTAGTTTTGTAAACTTCTCTATCTATAATAATAAATAAATAAAATAATGTTATTAAAGAAGGAAATTCTTAGCATAATATATACTTCAGAATCAGCGTAAATACCGTTTGCCAGCTGCTTGTCTTTAACAAGATTTTTGTGCATTTTTGGCATAAATAAGTGCTTTGAACTATTTGTTTAAATAAAGCCGACTTTTATCCTATAGTCCTTAAGAAATTTATTCCAGAAAAAAAACTTGAAAAGCCGCAAAATTATTTTCTCTGTGTCTCCCAAAAGGTGCCACACTTACCATCCGATTTTGCGAGGTCTTTTCTCCCAAGTTTTGAGCATCTTGTCGAAGTCTTAAAGGTCCTGCTGCTAAATAAAATGGCAATTCGCAGGCAGGACTTTACGAGCCAAGTTGCGTGGCCCTGGCAAAGTGTGTGTGCGGCAATTTTTAGAGCGCATTTGGGTAAAAAGTCCGCAGCAAACCATTTAGCAGTTAGTTTTGGGCTTTTGGCCATTTCCAGTTGTTGCTGGCTGGGGCTTGGTTTATGCCAAGCCTTTGATACGGATTTTGTTGCCGGTTACTAGTAAGTTGTGTTCTCCTTTTATGACTGCACCAAGTGTGCGAGAAAGTTTTCAGCCAGCCTCGTCCTCCTGCTCCTTTAGGAAACAATGGGGGTTCGGTTTCGTTTTGGGCCACCACCAGTGCGTGACGCATTCCGGCTGCACTTGAAACCCCAGATTCGGATAGGGGAAGCCCCTCCAGGCAGCCTTGTATCTGGCCAAGCTGCAAAGTGTTAGATAAAGTTTCGGCGCCACTTTGTTGACTTGCCAGACCAAAATGTGTGCTTAACTCCCAGGCAATCTCCTCTGAAGGCTTCAGCCTTCTCCTCCGCATCTCGCCCACAGAAAGTTATCGAAATGAAGATCGGTAGCGCTCGCAGCTGTATCGCGCCGAGTGGAACTTGATTTCGAGTGCATTTGATAAAGTTTAATAAAATTTAAAGTGCTGCGGATGGCTAAGCAATCTCTGGGAATAGTTGGAATTTATTTAGAGAAGAGATGATTTTCATTCAGGCTTAGGTAGGGAATTTAAGGCTTCTGTCTTTACTTGGATTTTAGCAGTTTCTTTCTAATAGAGGTTTCCAGAGTAATCATATTCCCATTAAGCCTATTAATGCCGCCTGATAATACATTTTCCCTATTACTCTCTGTAATAGAGGTTTTCCAAGTAATCCCATTCCCTAAAACCCCATTAATATCGCATGTATTGATCCCTTTATTCCTGCCCAAGGAATACACAATGGCTGCACACACGCGAGCCAACTCAAATTAAATAAATTACGTGATCTTATTAAAAGTGTCTGACTCTGACTCTGGCTCTGACTCTCTGACTAGGCCATTCCAAATAGATGTCCCAACGCGAGACATGGTCCAAATGTGGCTTTATTTCCAGCCGACTAAACGTAACTAAGATTAACTGTTGCTGCAGGTGCAGGAGCACACCTGGGCCAGCCTGCACGTGTCGCGGAGGCAGACACTCGATGGAAATGGAGATGGGGAGCTTGGGAAATGGCAGTGGAAATGGTGCCTCAGATAGAGTCCCAAAGAATGGGGGGCTGCCTGGAAAATTAAGTGCCGCCACCGTGAGCACAAGCAGCTGCAAATTTATATCAAAAAGTTAACGCAACGCGCAACCGCACCCAAAATCGAGAGAGTAGTCCGAGTCCATTTGAAAGTTGCCTGTTGCCAGTTATTTCCTTAATGCACTCTGGAAAAGAAAATGTTGGAGGAATATTTTGTAAATTAAATAATTAACTCAGATACACGCTGTTTGTTCTTTTTAGGAGAAATTTAGACTGATTAGGTTGTTACGGGAGCTTTGAATACTTATAAATTCAGGAACAAATTGAAGTGGGATTTATAAAGGCTGTAAAAAGGAAAACTAGTATTTAAAATGAATGAAACTTGAAATTAACAACGAAAGATGTATTAATGTTCTTAATTTATACAAATAATTTAATGTAATTTATTTAAGCGTTAAAATGAATGATTAATATGTTTCCAACATTACAATGATTATTTTTAAATATCTTACCATCCTTGTCTAATTTTTTTTAAGTTTAAATATATTTTCAAATATTAATTTCGAATGAATACCTCCTGAATACAATTTACTGTAATAAACAATTCAATTTCTGGAATATATCCTTTATTTTTCCAGTGTACTCTTTACCCCTGCAAAGAAGGATCCATTCCTTGGCGCGTGTATAAATCTTGCGCCGGTTTTATTTGGCTTAATGACCAGACGTGCACGGCTCCATAATTTACGGGGGGTTTTCGGGGCGGGTGTTTCGGTCGTCCTGCCATGGGTTTCCATGTAGATGAGGTGGCGCCGGCAGACAAAGTAGGCAAAGTCGGTGCTCCGGAGCTTCTTGGCCCCGGCCATTTGTACGTACCTTCCGCGTGGTGGTGCTGGTAGCCGTATCCGTATCTGTAGCCCGGGTTTCCTGGTATCTGTATCTGGGCTCTGCTACTTGAGGCAACATGTTGCGCTTTTACTGGCGCAGAAGTAAGGGAAGTGTCTACTTTGTCTTACTTTGCTCTACTTTGTTGTGGCTTTTAATAGAAATCCTTTGCCAGTGGCCACCACCGGGATCCACGAGGATGTTCCCTCGCTCACCTGGACTTGCTGGCTTGCCTGTCGCTGATTATCCCCTGTTCGGTCTCATGGTAATTACCCGGGGACAGAAACGACTAGGCTTAGTCTTTGAAAGAAAATGAGTAAATCTCATAATTTATTTAATTGTATTTTAGTGCGTGCAATAAATTTATATTAGTCCCTGGTACCCGCACCCGCATGTGGCCGACCACAAAGAGTCTCCGAAGGGAGACAATGAGGACACTGAGCGTAACAATATAATAAAGGCCAACCCCCGTGTGTGTGTTGCCATTCCATGTGTGTGCCGGCGAACAATGACTGACCAAATATTGACATAAATGTCAAACTCAAATTAGAGCTCAGGGTCAAGGGTCGGCTAGCGAGAGGCGACCCTCCACCAGCAGTCACTCGCACAAAAGATGCAAGTTGTTAAATCCATCCAGGCCTGGGTTGGGTCTCTCTCTCTGTGCTCTAATCCTAAACAAACAGGGGAAAGCGGAACTCGGCAGAACAGACACTTCACCCATTATGCAATAAAACAATGCCGAAGGGAGAAGGGGTATTTGTGGTGCACAGGAAAAAAAAACTAATCATGGTTATGTGCATTAAATAATAGACTAAATAATTCAAAATTAAATACATTTTTAATAAAGATTTGATTACATTTATATAATGATTTGGAACTCTCTAACACGACAAGCTTTTAAGTTCAATACCTTTAAATTAAAATGATAAATTAAATATTAAAAACTTTGTGACAATCTTACTTCTCCATCTGGCAGCACTATCTATTGGACACATTCTAACACAAATGCGATTGGTCACACTGATTCTACGAAAGTGACGCTACAAGAAGCTACACCAAGTGTGTGAACATATTAAGTTCAAGTAATAATTTTAATATTTTTTTAATAAGTTTATAATCTATCCGTTACTCAACCCATATAACTTCAATAAAATTAAAAACCAGTAAAATGTTAAATCTTAGAATATTCTCATTAATATTTTAATAATCTCATTGATTTACTAAACCAATTTAATGTTAAGAAATAAGCCTAATATTTCCTTCTCTGCACCAAGATGATAGATTGAAGATTACTCTCTATAAGCATATTGGAATTGTTTGATAAACAAATGGCAGGCCGGGGAATACTGTTACTACAGGGAGGGGGCCATTGGATTAGCTTTAAGTACTCCGCGGCGGGGGTTCCTTTCACGATTGGGTGGCGGTGGTCGTAAACTACGAGTGGCTGACTGGAAATGAGCAAATTGCACGCTAATGCAAGGCATTATGCTTTTGGATCGTTCGCAATCCGCAGCCGCATTTTCCCCCCTGCGCTTTCTGGAGGATTGTTTGCCTTTGGTGGTTGCTTCTGCTGCTGCCGCTGCTGCACTCCTTAGTTTTTGGCTTGGAGTTCTTTGAATCGAGAACTGCGTTATTTCACCTTTAATCCGCACTTAGTGAGTATCTCACAGATGGCAGCAGAAGTACCACCATCGCCCACAACGTTCAACCACCGCTGCAAATACACTCCATTCATTATGCACCACATTGCTATCAGAGCAATGGCGTAGGCAGGATTATGTGGAGGGGTTTTTTTTATTTTTAAGGGGATTTTATTAGAAAAAAAGTTTATTAAAATATTTAGTATATAAAATAATAGTATTTATCGTTGGTTTTCAAAGCTAGTGTTAGCAAACGTCTCTGATTAATGAAAAGTGCCTCGAAGAGCTGTTTATCCAAGCCCGTTCTTAATCTGCAGGAATCTCTTTCTGCAATGAATTAAATAAAGTAAATATTAAAGGTAAATATATAACATTCTTTGAAATTTTTTAAAAATCTATAAACCCCCTTCTTTGTACGCCTCTGTATGTGGCTGCTTGTTTATTTCTGGTCTTGTTTATTTCACGGCATGATGCCTCTCTCACTCTGGCACTTTTTTTTTTGCAGGGGTGGCAAAAAGGTTCTCTATATAATCTATATCCGGGAACAATGGAATTTAGCCGGTGATCTAGAGGGAGTTTCCAGAGTTAGAGGGTCATTCCTATAGGCCTAATGGGCAAACAGCTAAATGGGTTACGGAGTCGCCACTTATTTTCAACCCTCGAGTATCCATGGCATATTAATTGAATGTCCCTGGGCCAGTAATTTATGATATGAAATGTAGCTAGAGTCCATATTGCTTCCCCTGCAATTTTATTAATTAAATTATTTTTTTTTTTACTAATCCAAAAGATAAGCCCAATATTATTTAAGAATATATCTATGGATTTAGTCTTCTTCCATAACTTTGTTCTTAAACAATTCCCCAAAGCACACAGCTAAGCAATTACCCATCAACTGGATGTAAATATAACATTTACCCAATAATTAGCAGAAATTACAGATTAATAAATATATATAAAACGGATGGTTCAGTAGTCACTGACCGTAATGTTGCTGCCAATCGTATCGGGAATAAGGAAATATGTTTGCGGGAGGGCAAAGGACGAGGGGAATTGACAGGTTGACTGCATGACTGCGGCTGAAATTCTTCTTCTGTCGTCGTCCCGAATATTTACTTGAAATAATTGTTGGGCCAAATTAATTGAGTTACATTATGCATTAGTGCGTTCTCTGGGTCTGTGTTTGTGTGTGTCGACACATAACGCAAAACCCCAAAATAGCTGGCCACTAGTAATGACAGCAGCAACAACAACTGCCAACTTGCAACAATGCATCAGTTGGCAAGTGAAGCCGAAATATTTCACAGCCGCCCGAGCTGCTTCAATGAGCGAAATGCAATTGGAATTACAGCGGCAGCCGCAGAGGGGACAGACAGGCAGGCCATCGCACAGATAACACACTGAGATACAAGCACTGAAAGAAAAATATTTGAAAAGAAGTAACATAGATTTAAAGAGCCTGGATAACTTAAATATGGATTTTGATGATACAAGAAACAAAAATATTCGAATCTAAAGTAAGGCATCTTAGAAACCTATAATTTATGTATCTTCTCTTGTTAAATAAAAAAGCTTTTGGAGCGAACTACAAAATAGAAAAAAAAAACAACAATGTATTATATAAGGCTTTATAGCAACAGAAAACATTTGTCTAGTATTCACTTTGTTCTTTCGTAATTTATTCTTAAAACTGATACTAATCTTTTATACCAGGTAAAGGCTCGTTAGATGTTTGGCTTTATATTTACTAATCACAGGTATTCATTATTTAATTATAGTAATAATATGCATATTAAATAAAGCTTTGAGTCAGAAAAATGTATATAGCTTTATAGAAATAAGCGCTTATTCATTTATTTCCTTATCAAATTATTATAATTTTTATTTTTCTTTACAGGTAACATAATAACATAAAATGAAAACAAATTTGGTTTAATTGGAATTTCCAATAACCAAATCGAGAGCCAAATATTTCGTAAGTAATTATATCTTCTCTCCCGTCAATATTTCAATAATTTATTTAAAGCAGAAGTTCGTCATTTTTTTGTACTATTTTCTCCCTGTGCTACAACCGAGCTAACTGACATGCTAAATATTGCATACATCTTGTGCATTGTGTCCATGTGGCAAATAATTATGGCATTAATATTCCTATGCAAATATATGCACAGTGCTTTGTTCTCTATCTGTGAGATACAATCCGCCTGAATGTGAGTGGGTGTGGCAGTGCGTCTGTGGGAGTGTGCATCTGTGGGGTTGGAGGGCACGTGATACAGTGTGTTCATTAATATAATTATGACCGCAACAGGCGTGGAGCATAAACACGACCCGATCCCGAACCCAAACCGAATCACAGTTCCAATCCCCAACCCAAAAACCGTATGCATTATGATGTTTCGTTTCTGCTGGCTTCTTTGTGCAACAGATACAGGAAAGTATACTGTAAGCCCAGGCCATTAGCGAGTTTTATTTAACGCATAATGCAGATCACACAGGGAAAAAATATGTTAATGGAATTCGCGTATAGTTTTGAGATTAATTAAGGCAAATAACTTAAACTTGTTGGGCTAAAAACTTGTATTTAATAAGAAAATATAGGGAAAATATAGGAGCTTAGTTGCTGATAAGTCTAATATGGGGATTAGCACACTTCTAAGGCATCTAATATTTATTTGATTGCAGACTTTATCTAATAAAAAATGTAAAAAATATTTAATAATCAAAATGATCATATTTCTAAAGAAATTACACTAAAATAAGGTATGAAAAGAGCTGGAAAGCACTTAAACCCGACTGATTTCGGTCCTGTGCAAGGCAGCTGTAGCCCCACTTCCTCTGGGGCCCCAAAATGTATAATCAAGCAGGTGCAGACGGTTAATGGATCTAATACCCCTGCCAGTGCCCGAGCCCGCGCTCTTGCCACCCTTTGGGCCCACCCTGCACTCGCATGTACCTCCTACTAAGCACAGATTTGGTTCCCTCTAATGAGCTCTGCGTGCGGCTTAAGGGCAACTCTAGTGCTGCTTGTATCTGCGGCACTTTGCCAATATGTGGGTAAAATTACTAGCAACCGCCGCCGGCGGCGTAAGTGCGGATACATCACCAGCAGATGCATTTTAATTGGAATACCAAAATGGCGAATAATGGCGGACCAGAAACAGAAACAAGAACAGCATGAGAAAAACAAAAACATTCAGAGAGAGAAAACAGCAAACAAAAAGGCGGCGAATGCCCAATTAGAAGCCTATTAGTGCTGGCCAAAAGCACCCCCTCTTATAGCCCCTCGGAGTTGCAGCATTGTTGCTGCAATTATTGCAACACGATTCGGGGAGCGCCGAAAGCGAAGCAACAAATTACACCAAATGGCTAATGAATAAATATCTGTAACTGGTGGAGTAGCACTTCCGTTCACCCAGCAGTTGGCATCGTTTGAGATTTTTGTTAATTTAAAAGTTAATTCACTTAAGGCTCTTTATATACAAAACATAATTTTTAATTGAAACGTTAAAATTATATAATCTAAACTGACTTTCCAATGATGGTATTACATATTTCCTTATGGTTTACATTATTCAGGCTTTAATTTGGAAGTCCCACTTTACAAATAATATATCGAGTGTTAAGTTAATTTTTAATTCGGGAAAATGTTAGCCCTTTTTTATGAAATATTTTGTTTACATACAAATACTCTCTATCTCTTTAAATATCACAGAAACACAAAGGTTAAAGCATATAACAAACCCAATCTTTTTGTCATTCCGTTTGCTGCTTTAAAAATAATAAAACTAGAGGCATTTGCTGAAACTATTGTACTTTTATGGTTAATTTTTGATATTTGAAACCGCTTTACTTTTTTTTCCCCCGTAATCATTGTTGGCCTGTTTAATAAAAGAAAGTAGTTTCATTCGTATTTGTTGCCGCATTGTTGGCGTTGGAGCTGCACTAATAAGAAGGCAGCGAAAACTGCAAATACAGGCAAAGAGGCGGCAAATGCAGTTTTGTATCTTGTATCTCGTTCTCAGGCACCCATTTACTTCCTCCCACTAAAGCCGCATGGCGGCTCTGTGTATCTGTGTACTTTGTGGCATGCCACATAAACTTGACGCCGCTGCTGCTGTGTGATATTTTAGCATTGAGCAGCTCTCTATCCAGCTTGCCAGCCTCCGCGTCCCGGTCCGTCCCGTCCCGTCCCGCAGGGATATTTAAATCCTTGTTCGCCGGGAAAAGGGATAGAGGATCCGTTGGCAAGGACTCGGCGCTGTTGGCTTTTGTATGCGCATTAATGCAACGACTCTCATGTTTATTCACACACAAATTTGCAGCAAATACAACGCACAGCGCACAACGCACAGCAACTGCGGTGGCGCTGGCGGGTTGGGGTTGCAAGCGGATGCATTTGCACTCCCGCAACACACGCACACACAGATAAATGCACTGGGAAAAAAAGATAAAAATATATAAGAGATTATATAAGGAAATTTATGGTTTTTAGGAAATTGTATAGGCCTTGAAATACTATCAGGATCGAAAGCAAAAGCACTCCTAGTTTCAGTTACGAAATAAGATCGTTTAGATATGGAAAATATTTTTAAAAATTATTATTTTAATTAGGTAAATGTTTTAAATTAACAATATTCAGAGAATTTGTTAAGAAAATCGTAAAATTTAGGTTAGACACTTTTTAGAAATTTACCATAAGGGGATATTAGAGAAATTACTTTAATATTTAACTTTAACCTGCTCAGAATTGTTCTAAGAAATAAAATATTTAATAATAAACTAGTATCATATTTTTTTAACTAGAAATCCTTTATTTTTTTCAATGTTTCGCTATACAAAAGGCAAACTCAGAGACAGGATTCTCTCTCCCACTTGGCTGAAGCAATCTGCCAGCAAATGCGCTTTACATTTTGCACACGCTAATACAATTTAATGGTCGCATTAATTTGGCGCATCTGTTGCATTTTAAAACACGCACACCACTGCATGCACCACACCCACACGGCTGCAGCTACAGATACAGATACAGACGTCGAGTTACAGATACAAGGAACGGCTTCAACCGCAGATACTTTGCTCACTTTGTTGATGCCGGGGCTTTAGCGGGGAGGTTAAGGCGAACAACGCATTTCGCCATTCGCCATTCGCCAGCAACTGCAAATAAAGTTGCGCACAGCTAAATATTAATTCTAACCAAGTTAGGGGAACTACTTTAATGGCGGGGGCGTGGCAACAGCCGCCCAACTGCTTAATCCCCGGATAAAACGGCAGCTGGAATTAAGATTGAGATACATGTGCGAGGCATGTCTGCATGTTGAGCGTAAATTTTAAATTTCAATTTCCATTTTCGTGGAGAAAGTGTAGAGCTTGGGAATTGACAAGTAAATTGAGAGGAATTATATGTAAAAGAGAGGTAAATATTATAAAAAATAGGTTATTCGTTAAGGAAAAAGAGAAATAATCTTGCCTTTGATATTTAAAGATTCCTAAACTTTATGTAAAAGTGCCACACAAATAAGTTCCTTGATATTTTCCCTTATATTAAAATAAACATAATTATATTAAATACATTCTATCTAATTCCATCTCAATATCACAACAATATCCATAATTTTAGCCATCCCTCCGCTGTCAGAAATTCAAAACACGTAATTGAGAACTCTCTGTCTCTCGGTCGCTAATGCATGGCAACTTTGTTATTGCTGCCAATTAGGTTTCCATTCTGTTTGTGCCAATGTTTGCATATTATTTCTGCCCAATTTGCATTGATGCAATATTGTCCCTGTTCTCCCCCTGTTCTCTATCCCGCCTCTGGCTGCCGCGTCACTTGCTGAAAATGTCAAAATTTAAATATTGAAAGTGACGTTTCGCGCAGCAGGAAAAACTGGCGGTTCGCCCCATCTGCCATTTTCCCATCTCCCCTCTGATGTTGCAGCAGGCGTTGCACTAAGCGGATAAGCGCTTGTTAAATTTTTAATGCGTTGCATAATTTTTAGTTCGGCGAGAATATTTTGCACAAAATATATTTTAATTCGAACGGGGAGGGGAAGGGAGCGAGGGCGAATAGCGAATGGCAGCATGAGTGCCGGCTGCATTTGAAATGAGCTGCATGTGGCATGCGGCAAGCGGCATGCTGCTTGTGGCAGCGATTAAGCCTGGCTTAGAAGCAGTGCAGACAATTCCTGTTTTTTCCTGATATTTTTTTGGAGGTGTAATTAGGTGATAGAATAACAATTACTTAATTAGATAAATATAAAATTTTTTTACTGTAAGGGAAGATGGGTAAATTAGGAAAATACCATAGGGATTTCGTAATCGAAGATGACTTTATTTATAATATAAGGTAACATAATATTTTTTTATAATTATTTTTCTAAGCCTTCTGCCTTTTTGAATAGAATTTTCCGCCATTACTGCCTAGACTTTCTTTCCATTTATTTGTTGAAGCCCGCTGGCTGGATGATGGAAATTTATATGAATTTTAATTTTCACCGCCATGTCTTCTCATCAATTATCCGGTCGCTTCGTCCTTCTCTGTGCACATTTAAATTTTTACCAGCCAAAGTCCTTGATAAACATTTTTCAATTAATTTTCATTTGCTGCCGACGACATTTCTTTGTCCACACACGCGAATATTTATATGTGAAAGCGGCAGCAGCAGCAGCAGCAGCATCTCCCTTATGTATTTCTTTAACGGATTTCCACTTGTCTCACTTTTTGAGAAAAACTTGTCCTGATGGCAGACACACGCATTGTCAGACACACACACACACACATCGGTTCAACAATGGGGCAGCAACAGTGCGTAAAAAATTTGTCATGAGAGTAAAGAAACGCTCGAGATGAAATAGCCGAAATTTGGCGAATGATAAACCATTCAAGTACCTGAACGAAATTTATTTTTCTTGAGTATATTTAAGAGGTTTCTATGCTATGGTATACTTAAATTCACTTTATGAGAGCTCCTTGAACTCAAATACATAGGTTTCACCGGACTTTAAGGTTTATTTTTGTATATTCTTAAAGAGAGATAAATAACTTGATTAAAAAATCTTTGTTGACATAAAATTGACCCTATATTAATTATTAGATATTTTTAAATGACTTGAAAGAATGACTTGTAACTATTGTAGTTAATTTATTTAAATTTCTTATGATAAATAATACCCCAAGGAACATATTTTTAAGTTCTTATTAATTTTCCTATAATATTATCCTCCTTCCCTTAAGATCCTGCCTTATTTTTGCTACCCATTTGTCTGGCTGTTCCAGGGAATAATCAAAAAAGGACATACCGAAATATTTTTTAAGCACATACATGCATAAGCAGGACACACTCACACACACTCATGCTGTTGAAATGTTAAGTAATTCCTTAAACAACACAACAGGTCGCCGGCATTGGCATGGCCTTGCCCCCAACCTCGCCTTTGCCTCCACTTCCTCTTTGTCCTCGTCCTCGCTGTAACTGACGCTGAGTGGCAGGCACACAGATACTCACATAAGCAAATTGAATTTAATGCTTTCTGCTGCGGGAAAGCGAGCGGGAGTGCGAGCGAGGCAAACAAATCAAGAGACGAAGGAAATAAAAGCCAAACGCACAAATAAATACGCGCACAAGTACATAAATTTAAATTATTTTCGTGGCCCCGGCCTCGCTTTCATTTATGCTTTTTATTTTATTATGCTCGAGACCGCTGCAAGGAGCCAAGGATCCAAGGATCCCGCCATTTGACTACGGCGAGACGGACTGGCACACTTTTTTTTTTGCAAACGCTGCAAAGAGTATCTCAAAGTGCGGCGGAATCTGTACACTAAAGAAATTTGTAGAGCTAAATAATCTGGCATTAATGTAACAAATAAATAAAATAATTGTCTTTCATTTAGTAGAAGAAAAAAACAAATTAAAGGGTAATTTTTATTTTTTATACTCAAAAAAGTGTCTTAAAAAATATAATTAAAAATATATTTCACTCTCCAAAATATTCGTTGTTAATAGCAACAATATTTTCTGGAAAGTTAGAGAATTATTACTCATTGATTGCTATTTTTTCAGTGCTTCCTGTATCTGTAGCTGTTAATCTGTATCTGTGTATCTGTAACTGTGACGGCGCATCTTCAGCTGTCTCTTAGCGAACTATGCGACCGCAGCAAACAAATACGTGTACAGGCATACGCACACTTTCGTATTGAAGACGACGCGTCGTCCTTGGTCCTTGTGTAAGGCATGTTAACTGGGATTTGACAGCTCGTAAATAATATTTCGCTTGTTTGTTGGCTCGGCACCAACGAGAGCAACGTCTCGCGCAAGGACGATACAGAGACAGTGGGCTAAAAAGTGAGGGATTATTTTTTAAGAGATTTTTATAGGGAGCTAAGGCTTGTTTGAAGTTGAAATTGTTTTAAAAAGTGTTCTTAAGATATAAGAAACGGGGATGAAGTTTTAAGCAAGGCTCTTGCTTCCGTAAATATATTTATAAGACATTTAAAAATAAGACAAGTCTGAATCTTCATAAAAACTCAAAATTAATCAAATAAATTTTAAGAAAAAATTCTTTTTAATTAAACAAAGAAAGAAATTTCAATCAAGTTAAAAAATTAGTATTAAACTCGTAAGAAAAAACGCAAAATGTAAGATTTACCCTTAATCGCTTTAGAATTCCTTCAGTCCTCGGTGCACATTAATTATAATTGTGAGTTTTTGACCCCACTGTGACCTATCCGATGGCAGCCATGTGAAAACGAGAAACGCATTTCATTTTTAAGCTTTCGTCCCCACGTCCCCCTTTTGCTCTCTGCTTGTTAAACAATCTTTTTACATGACATTTGTGGGCGGGTGGGGGAAAGGGTGTCCAAGGAGTCGGATTCTGAACTGGAAATCTTGGCTGAGAAGGAGAGAACGAATGCCCCGGCATGTCCCGATTTTGTATTTTTTTTTTCATTATGCGTTCTCTCCAGCGGAGTCGGAGCTGGAGCCTGCCTCATTCCCGGGCTTATTAAATTTTCATAAGTCAGAGGCAGGCTCGTAAAAATGCTCGGTACTTGGTACTTGGTAACTCGGTCGCTTTTAAGCGCAAGTGGATTAAAATTAAAGCGGAACTTCAAAGGCACAAGCCCCTGTAATTAAAGCCATGAAAACTGTCCACAATTCGATTGCCGAAAACTGAATTAAAACGGAGCTCGACCATCCAAAAAATAAGACGACAAGCGTGGCAAGACAAAGCTAAAGGAAGATGGAAACCCAGAGCAAGACCTGGTGGCTGGTGGGGCAGAGAACTGGAAACCACAGGAGAGATTTGCAGGGAGACGGGACACAGGACGAGGGCAGGAGGAGCGCAGGAGACCCGCAGGATTCGCTCAACTGGAAGAAGATGATGGCGATGACGAGAACGATGTGCGAGGCGGTGAGAGATAGCTAAGGTCGCCTTTCCGGTTTTTTTTCCACATACATATACAGACATATGTCTGTGGGCATTGACACTGGGAGAATAGGAGTTAAAAAGGAAAGTCTTCTAATCGATAAAAACAAAAATTGCTTACATGCTTAGTAAGCTTTCATATAGTTTTATAACCAATTTTAAGGAAAGCTGGTTGGGTTTTTTTTTGGCAGAAGCTTCTGAAATATTTATTTTCTGATTTTAAAATATATTTGTCCCAGTGTGTCTTAGATATATAACCTCTCTAGATACATATATATGTGCGAGGCGTGGCCGCTGGCAATGCTGAAAGTGAAGCATCTTGTGCAATGTAAACGAAACGTAGCCGATAAAAATAATACGAGAGGCAATTTCGATTTATTGACAGGTGCTCTCGACTTTATTGAAACGTTTAACTGGAAAACCCGAATCGAAGCCAACTCCTCACACACTCCCTCCGAGTATGTGACTCCGTGTGTGTTTATATGCAAAATTGTGCAAAACGATAAAAATTATGTGAATTTCGTTTTGATTTATCGCTGCGGCGCAAGGAGTTGAGCTTGGAGTATATTCCCGTATATTCAGGCATAGATTGAGCCCAGATTTATGGGCCTTCAGCTAGCCAGGATGTTTAGCTGAATTTGGACAAATTTAATTACAGTTTCACCCTGAGTGGCGGAGTGTCTTTGGCCGGGGAAAGGACACGCACTATTTGTCATTCCGGGACTCCGGGGCTCATAAATTCCGATGTGCATTTAATTTTCGGCAAGCCGGGGCCGGGCACGTCCGCATCAATGCCGAGGCATTATTTAATAATGAAAATTGAATAGTCCTAATTCAAGCCGATGACAAAGTGGTCAGGTGGATATATATGGGACACGTGCCACTCGCATACACTCGCTCACTTACACACACTCCCAAACAGGACACCCTCGAATTGTGGTTTTCCTCCTGTCGCTTCCGTTTCCGCATGATTTTTGCAAGCGGAAAACTCCTGAGAGAAGAGCAGCCGGCTATGTGCTAACAAAACATTTGCTAAAACGGAAGACGACAAACGCAGACAAAGGACTTGGGACTCGTGACTCAGGACCCGGGACACCCCCTTCAAGCTAACATAATTTGGAGGAGCTGGCCGTAAGTCCAAAGACAGGACACGTACGACCACCAAAAATACCCAGCACTCGTTCCCTGTTCATTCGTCCTGGAGCAAAGGGGGCGCCAAAGGTTGCATGTGATTTGTGTCAGCGGCGAAGGATATCGCGCTCCAGGATATGTCCCAGACTATATATTATGCCGCCGGGCGACAGTTACAACAATAAAACATTTCGGATGTCTTGTCTTGTCGCTCGTCTCCACAGCTCCTGCCTGGGCCTGCTCTTCGTCATCCTGCTGCTGCCCTCTCATCCTGCCATCCTGCCATCCTGGCAGCCACGCACCTGGCCAAAGGGCTGAAGACCAGGCCCCGGGCTCGTAATGAACGATGCCAGGCATTTTCTTGTTATTTTTTCATGCCGCAGCCGGCGAGCAGCGGGCGGCCTGAAGCCGGGGCGACATTATCCTTGTAGTTAATGTGGGCGCCTGGCTTTTACAGGCATTGCACGCATTTGCCTTTCACTCAGAAAGGTACAGTGGGGAAAAGGGAGGAATAAAATTAAGAAAGAAGGAAGGAAATTGGACCTAGAATATGTTATAATTAGGAGAGATCTTAGCTTAAGCGTAGCGCTTAAATAAAGTACTGATTTGAGGAAATTATTCTCATTTGAAATAAATATTTTTCATTTATTTATTGTGGCTTATATTTTTTGATATGCAAATATCTAGTAGCCATTGATAAGCCTCTCTCTATATAGAATTATGCATTAGAAAACCAAACAAATCGAGACTTCATAACACCCTAAAAATGTTATCTCGAATCCTTAAGTCCAGCCTTAAAACCAGCCTCGTCTGGCGTCGTAATTGTTCGCAAGGATGTTCTAAAGATCTCGTTTACACGGCCTTTCTGGACAAGGTGCGTGAGTATCGTCTTAAGAGTCCCACGGGTAAGCCCGTCGATCCTCCACCGGAACTGGAGAGGGAACTATGTGAGGCCCTCGACAATCTGAGGCTGAAATTTGGTTTCGATGAAGGAGTCGATGTGCTAGCGTTTCCCAAACTCAAGATGCCCGACATTGATATAGATCCCATTTCCATACTCGAATTGTAAGTTATTTAGTTAATTTAATATATAATTAAGTGTAAAACTATAACTTCTACATAAAGACCTGAATATAAGAAAATGAAAATGGATCAAAAAGATGAGGAAGAGGATCCCAAAAAGGAGGCCAAGGCTAAGGGAGGAGCTAAGAATACAAAGGATAAGAAAGCTAAGAAAGAAGACAAAGCTAAGAAGTCCAAAGATGACAAGAAAACCAAGCCTAACGATGAAAAGGACAAAAAGAAGTAGTCCTGAAAATTAACCATAAATTTATGTTTCATTTTTCCTACTCACTTCTTAGATGAGTTCCAAATAAAGTTCGAACCGAGTTCCACTGTGCAGCTTGATTTGCTGGCTGAAGGCCTCACAGCAGCGGAGATAATGGTGCCGCAGTGTCCTTTATCCTTCATCAGCCGCGGATTGCCACGTCCCAATCCTGCCTCCGACTTGGCTTGGCGGTTGGCAGGCAAATAACGCGTCACGCATACGCCGCGTGCGCCCTGCCAGCGAACTGCAGGTGATGCCAGCCGCCAATGCCAGCCATCGTGCGGAAGTGACAATGAGAACGCATTTAAAATTCATTAATTGAGCGCATTTCCAGCACTGTAATTGAGGGCAGCTCAGCTTCTTTCTTTCTTCCTTTCTTTCTCTTCCCTTAAATGCGATTTTAAGGCCTTCAGATAGCCGAAAACTTTACTTCACACTGCATAAATTAATTGAGTCTTCAAACAACAGACTGTGTCTGCGGTTTGCCTTGTGTGCGTATGCGAGTGCGAGTGTGTGCGGAGCCAGCCTCCTGGCTCCAGTCTCCGTGGGCAACCGCACCATCAAAAACTTTTGCCTCTGGCTCCTGCATGGCCTGGAGTCCTGGAGTCCTGGCGCTGCAGCGCCTAATGCATTTTTCATGCCCAGTTTGAATGACAGCCTCGGTCGGCGTCTGCTCTGATGCAATCGAATTAAAATTTATGACAAAACCATTAACAAAGTTGCCGGTTACCGCTGGTTACCCTCCCCCAGGTTACCCAGGAACCGGAGGTTCGTGGGCTCCCCCAGTCGCCAGGCTCCAACGAGGTCACAGGCAAAAACTTCCTTGACTTTTTACCTCCGAGAGGAGTCTTTAGATGAAGCAACTTACTCTGCTCTGCGGCTAAACTTTGGGCAAATTAATCGATGACCAAAAAGTATTTAAGAGTCGTTATTAATTAACTTGATATATATATATTAAATAAGGAAAGAAACTAGGGATATTTCTGAGCAAGTACCTAACATCTGGTTCTAAAAATAAACAACCAATATAAATAGAACAAAAAAAATGGCTCTTGACTCTTATCCATCTCCAAGTAAGGGATTCTTTTAATAAAGCAATCTCATTCCTCACACAAACTCCAGAAACCAAAAGCAAACTTCGAACGACCATAGTTAAATTCAAATGAAGTTGGTTAACAATTTTCCATTGCCATAGCCATGGCATCTGCAATTGGTATGCGTAGCTATTTGACTTGTTACATTTATTTCCAGACAATGAAATAACCAACGGCCCTGGCCCTTTTCTAGCCTCGGCCACCTCCGCGTGGCCATAAATGTTTAATGGTTTTGTGCTGGGGAGGAGGGAGCCACCGCCCGTTTTATGCCATGTTCTATTTGCGCATACCACAAATGTCTGGCCAAGTGGCCGACAATGGCCCCGGAGGAGCAAGGTTCCTTTACCACGTTCCCATTTCCAAGTCCAAAGCAAACGGCTCGAGTGTGCCGGCATCTCAGACATCTCACAATCTCTCAAGACTTTGCCGCCGCCGCCGCTGCCGCTGCGTGGGCTCGTCCCGTGTCGTCTCCTGGCAGTTATCCTGGCGAGCATCCTGCGAGTCTGGGCTGGGGCGATAAAACGCTTCAATGTTCACTTATTGGCTGGGCGTGAGGAATTTTTATATTAATTTATTGGTCTGACTCTGAGTCGGCTGGCCGGGTTTTAAATTATGAATCGAATTGGAACTGGAACAGGTTCGCAGGACTCGACTTCAAGGTTCGTTCGGCATTGGCGGCAGGAGGATTCCATTTTTTGCATACATTTTATTTTTTTTTCAATTTCTCTTGCGCCGGATTCGGTTTTAATGGCTTTTTAAATGCCAACTGATAAATGGCCAGGCAGCAGCATGACAAATGAGATTTCCGCTCCGGCTCGGGATCGGGCATAAAGTGTTCGTTCCTGTTTTTTGTGATTTTACGCTCGGCGCTCAGCGCTCAGCGAATTATTAACTTATATGGGCAGGGAAAGGAGCTCATTAATAATTCGCTTATAAAGTGAAATGCCAAAGGGAAACACTCAATGCAAGCAAAGGTCTTTGCCGCCGCCGCGACAAGTTCGCTTTTTATTTTCATGTTTAAATATTGCGCATACGCCCCGCTGGTCCCCGGAGATTAAGCCACCGTTTGACATCGAAATTAAATGCAAAGCAACAACATCAGCCAGGCACTTAGCTCCGCTCAACTTTTCATTCTTTTTCGGTGTTTTCGGAGAGGGGACCAGGCACAAGGACAGTTGGCAGACTGAACTTTTCGCGTAATTGCACGTATTTTGTGCAAATACGCTCAAATATGCCACACGACGAGCGGGCAAACAAACAAAACTGTTTTCTTTCTCTCTGCTGGAGTTGCCTTGCCTGCCAGCCTTGCCTGCCAAGTTTCCTTACTTTCCCCGGGAATTTATTCTCGCCCTGGTCCTCCATTTTGTCTGCCAGACAACTAACTGGGGACTCTTGTCAGTTTTTATGTAAAATTAAATTTTATTTATTCATACATTATTGCACTAATGCCGCCTGTCAAGCGATTGCCGAAGCTTGTGATGTGAAATTGCATGTTTTCTAAACTGAAACTTACTTTGCCAACTGAAAGTTATAATATCTGTCCAGGGGCTTAGACTTATTCAAGAGAAATCATGAAACTTATTATTTATTTAATATTAATTTTTTAAGGATGATGACAAAGGAATTTTAAATTATTATGCTAAATATTTACGTTTTTAATAATTTGCTAAAGATTTGTTACAAATAGTGAAGTTTTCTTAGTCCTAAAAGATTTAATAATTATTATTATCAACAATTTTTTAAACCTTGTGTTTATATTTAATTTAAATATATGCCTAAGTACATATTGGTGTGCTAAAGTTTATATATTTTGAGCAAATTTGTTATAAAGGAAGCAGAAATATTTTTTAAAATAACAAATTTCCCTGCTGATTTTATATATTACCTTCCGATTTTAATATTGTGATAAAATTACTTTTAAATAATAATTCTTCTAGATTTTTAGCCAAGTTTACTGGAACTAAAATTCCAATTAACTCGACTGGCGTCATTTTTATCCATGAAATCTCAGTGCTCTTGTGTTAAGAATGCTCTTGTTAGAACCAACTAATTGAAGCCACTCAATCACTTTTCTTTCCTTTCCTCCGACTTGTTTATCTATTTTTGCTTTTGGCAAATAATACCGAAAAGTGCAATATCACTGCTATTTGCTATTTGTTTTTGTGCAATGCTCGGAGGGCAAACAATGAGGCTGCAGTTTCAATAAGTCGGATGGAGGCAGCAGAGAACATCTTAAATGGATTAAAAACCAATGGAAATTAAATTGAATTTATCCAAGTAGAAGGTTTTTTTCTCGCTCCACATTGGAATGTATGGGTTAGGATTTTACTATTCATTGTGCGACTCCTTAAAGACAATCAACAACATTGTATTCGATATACGCTTAAAGCTCGAATTGTTTTTAAACGATGTCTGTGGCCCGCAAAAAGTTGAAGCTAAAAAGTGATTTGCCGTAACTGTTTGTGGCTCTCTCTCGATTTAGTCGTAAAAATGTTGGCAGCACACAAAACACAAAGAACAAGAAATAGGATACAAAGGACTCTGGCATAAATCGAGGCGCTGTCGCAGGACTAAACTGATTTTTATGCCAGCCAAAAGAAAGGAAACGAGGCAAGACATCGCCCGGAGAATACAAAACAATAGTGCGTAAAGATGGGCAAATTGTCTATTTAGAAAAAGAAAACGAAAAAGAAAAAAGGGCAGAGAAAAGGGATACAAGGTCAGTCGGGGGGTCAGAGTGATGTCCTGTTTAGTGCTGGCTCAACGAAGCTCAACATTTTATAGACTATAGACAAACTCTGAATAATTTATGCGCCATAAAAATGAAATCGAATTGCGATTCGCAGTCTCTCGGCTTTCTGTGCCCTTTTCAAAAGAGTCATCAAGGGGCAATTTATGGCGAGTTGACCGATCCTGTTGCTCCTGCTACTGCTCCACCAAGGACCTCTCGCAGCGGGACATATGTGTGTCAGGTAAGCGCGCTGACACTTGACGTTCGTTTTATGCAAATTAGTTTCAAATTACAACGACAACGGCAGCCAAAAAGTTGTTATATAAATTTCCCCAGCTGAAACTGCTGAAAAATAAATTAAATTAAATGAAGTTGAAAACTGCGACAAAGCAGCAGCAGCATCCCCGAAAATTTCGCCCGACCGACAAAATATTTGTTTATGGTGGGGAAAATTTATGTAAAAGAGCTTAAAATGATACGCGACAAGCGCAAAAATGCAATGAAAATATTTCCCAGCTCATCGCCGATGCGATGCTTGGCAATTTTGTAATCAAATTAAGGTGCCAGCAGCTTCCGACCAGCTCTCTGCAATATTTCAGCAGTTATTATTGCCAAAGTTTAAACAAAGCGAGTTCGCTTCCCAGGGGGAAATTAGTTTTCCGGGTTTGATTGAAAAGGGGGAGCAGCACAAAGAGGAGGAGGAACCGGAGCCGGAGTCCTTCTGCATTGGAATTTAATTGAAAGATAGTTCCTCGATAGCAAGCCATATGAAATTGCAAGAAATCTCGCACGGTCCCCAGACGTGATCTCGTTTCCCGATGCGTTCTGCTGTCATTGTCTTGGTTCTGAATCCCCCCGAATCGCGACGTTCCCGGGTCGCCTAGGTGACGTGACTTGGCTGGGACGTGCTCCACATTAGCGGCAGCCAGCGGTGGCGCAACGTAAACATAATCATCGCCTTGCAACGCGGAACAACCACCAGACTTTGGAGCACCCAAGCCACCCAGAGTCCCCATCTAACTCAGAATGCACTTGAAATAAAATGGAGACAATGTCCTTACCAAGGAAATTCCATACATTGGGGGTAAAAAATGTAGATACTGAAAATATCCTTAATATCAATTTATTAATGGTAATTTAATGCACCAAAATGTGAAGCCTTGATTAAGTAACACGACTGACGATGCGTTTAGATTAAAAACTTATTTATGAATGATAAAAGCTATTATAAAAACTCGATAGGTATGTTTGGAGAGATCAAATTTGTATTTTTTAGGCGTCGCTTTCGTAGAGATAGTGTGACCAGGTGGCGTTTATGTTGGAATGTGTACAAAAAAGAGCTGCCAGATCGGCACGTACATATTTAACTCAAATGCGAAATAGTTAAGGTTTTACAACTTTAGTTTATCGGGGAACTCTTTTCTTATTGAATGTCGTTTTAAGCTTTATCTCATTAATACTTTTACGAATTAAGTACATGTTTTTAATAAAAATAATGGCGAAAACTGGGAAAAAATAATTTTTTAAATATATATTCATTATTTAACTTAAAAACATATACTAATTTTTACAATTTTCCATTATTTGAGACACTTTAAAGGCATTAACATTTCCAAGTCACTCTGTATATTTTTTTACTTCTCCAAATGCACTAAATTCTTGTGTTAACATATTTTTCCCAGTGCACATCGTTGTCGCATGAAAAGTGGAAAATCGGGTTAACAGTGCCAAAAACGCAGACAATGGCAACGTTGACTGCGGTTCGCGATAAATCAGCAACAATACATTCCCAAACTCCGACCCGACCTCTATTGCCATTCTGCTTGCCACGGCACTGGAGCTCAGCTCAGGTCGCCCCCGGTTAGGGGGTGGCACGAATAGATTTAAAATTTATAAATTATGAGCATTTGTTGCAGCAAATTGAAATGTTACGCTGGCTGCGTGTTGATACCGTCATTCCGCGATGGATGGCTGAAAATGGTATACTTTAAAATGCGTCACATTCAATTTGGTCAACAAATAAATATTTAAAAGCCAAATAAAAGCGAGCGTGTTCCCAGGGAAATTAGATTTTAATGCCAGGGAATGGAATAATTTTGTATGTGAAATATAGTTGCAAGCGAAAGTTCTATAAAATGAGAGTAAAAGGGGGTAAGCCAGAATAAAGCACTTAATTTGAGGTACAATTTATTTAACTTAAAGTTTGTAAAAATTAAGGCATTAAATTAGGTCTTTGGATTTAATTAAGCTTGAAAAGAAATTTAATCTGCCATTAAAAACTTGCAAAAAATCTTCAATAATATAATGCTATTTACAGGCTTTTTATTAATTATGAATATAATGTTAATATATTCAAGAGTCTTTTAATATACTGAATAATCCTTTGTGACTTCATTTAATTTTCCTCAATCTTATTTACTTTTAATCCAAGTAAACAACCTTGGGCAAAATGTTAATAACATCTCCTTAGGCTTACAAGAAACTAAAAACAACAAACCAGCCTGAATACAACTCAAAAGTAATTAAAATAGATTTATTTAAGTCATTTTAATTGTCAAAATTGCCTTCATTATTCATATTAAAAGCATAGAATAAATGTATATATATTTTTCCCAACTGATTTCGCAACTTTTAAGCCTCTCCGAGAGCCACATTCAAATTTAAATTTCAGCTAATTGAGTAATCAAAATTGAGGCAAATATTTGCGCTTTTCCTCTTGCCTCATTTCATCTTGAAAAGTATTGACAATTTCATTTTTGGCATAGAAAATATAATAGAAATAGAATTTGTTTGCTCGCTCGCAGCAGCAGCGACAGCAGCAGGAGCAGCACACTATAAATCATTGGCTTAGTTTATTTCAAGTTGTGGACAGTACCCCTTTTAGCCAGCAATATATACGAACGATATTCAGATATATTCAGCCGCCACACTCATCCATTTGGGATGATTTTATGGCAACCATTTTCATATTCATGCTCGTATATCAAAAACCATTTCAAAATGGCTGTGCGTCGCTTTTGCGGTGGCAAAACCATAATAAAATGCAGATAACGGCAATCAAATTTACTGGCACCAAAGGGGGGCTGGGTTTTGGCGGTTTTCGGTGGAGCCCCATTTCGCTCAAATGAAAGGAAAATATCGAATAAAAATATTTCAATAATTCCCAGATATCGAGGCAATTAATTAACAAAATATTTATATCCCTCTAACATCTCATATTTCTTTCGGTCCTTCGCTGCCTCCTCCTTCGATCACTATTCCTGGCTGATGGAATTTCCTGAAGATTGGCTAGGTATCGGCTTGTAAGGTTAGGATTCCCGTCCGATTTGTTTTCGGTCACGTAATTAATTTTGCAGACATTTAAGGGGACAGGAGCAGGCCTTTTTTTATATCCTCCTTGGTTGTACCCATATTTATGCTAATCAAACAGAATCCTGACCTCGGGCGGAATCAGCAAGACAAACGAATCCGGGACGAAGCCCGTGCAGGCAACCCTGGCCACAGACGGTAGGTAGGGTTGCCTGCCACCTATTGGAGGCAAGGGCAAGGGCAAGGCTGCGCCACGCCACGCCTCCAGGGAAACGCTGAGTTTGGGCCCGCTCTGCTGCTTGTTTATAAAAATAATTAAGAAATATTTTCATGTTTTATAACTTTTGTGCAGCACGAAAACTTTTTAAATAGACAAACTTTTGTTGCCGCCGCTGCTTGTTTACTTACAAAATGTGTTTCTTGAGCTTCCCCCCTCGCTCAGATGAGCCGCTCCCCTCCGCGTATCTGATGGATACATTTGGAAATCTCGAAGCAGCTAACAACATACTTCATTATAATATTTTCACTTTCAACTTGCCAAGGAGAGTGTCCGTCCAAGACCTTGATAAGCCTGTGAGCCGTTACAGCTACACGAAGAGAAATTAGAGGGAAAAGGCCTTACAAATAGGGTTTTATTCATATTTTTAATTAGAAAATTAAATATTTATATTTTGGGAAAAAATGCCAAGAACAATGCCTTAGAAAAAAGATTGTTTTTTATGTTTTAATTGAACAAAATTTGACTTTTCATTCCTTTCTATCCTATCCTTTTTCCCATGAATCCTTATGCTTAGTAAGCATTTTTCTTGAAGTGCAACAACTTTCCCAGCTCTTCTCTGGTTATTGTTCTTGGTATTGTTGTGTCGGCTTTTTGGCCCGAAGGCGAAACATCGACGGTGGCTTTGCCGGGGTGAGAGTGTTCCCTTGACAAAATGTCTAATTTCCGAGCAGGAAAGCAAGAAATTACTTTATGGTTTGTTAATAGCGGGCGGCCTCTTCAAAAGCAGCCACGATCCTTGGGCTTTCTGCGTCTGTTGTTGTCTCCGCAGTTGTGGCTTAAATACTGTGACATATTTCGCAGCGGCTCCTGCTGCTGGCCAGCTTTTCCCGGCGGCCAAAGGAGAGCCATTTCGCCTAGGACAAGTCGCATTTAATGGGAATTTAAACGGTAACAATTACAGGAGGCCCACCACCCCCAACACCACCTGTCAAGTCAATGAAACTTTCGCTGCGCTATTGAAAATTTTGGCGTGTACGACCCAAAGCGACACCTGGTCCTGGACAGGGACAAGGTCCTCTCCTGGTCGCCGCTTGTAGTCGACGAAAACTTTTTGGCCAACGCTAACGACTTGGCCAGCGGAAGTGGCCAGGACAGCCTTAGGCTGCCTCTTCGATGGCCCCACGTTTTTTGTGGGTTCATTGGCTCTATCTAGTTTGGTTTCGCTGGTATTTCGTATTTACGCATGTAGGAGCTATGATAACATTGGCTAGACTCAGGAATAACAAAGTAGCCCAAGCATGGATTATGTTTCCAGAGTAATAGGTTTCCCCTGAGGAAAGTACAGTGGGATGTCTTTGAGGGGAATTTTTGTATGCTGTTTATTCATTAAAGAAAGCTGGGAAATATATATTATAAAATATATTAAAGAACTGTTTTAAAATAATTTTAAACACAGCAGCCTAAATTGATTAGTCATTAAAAAAACCTAAAAAAAAAAACTTGTTATATAAAAATATTCTTCCTGTATACTATTTTGGGTCTTGTTTCCTTTAAAAGGCCATCAAAAATGCACAAAGCTCTTTTGTTTAAATAAAAGGGAATGTCTTAGCATGTCGGTTAAATAGCTGTCGGGACCACGCCGATTGCAATTATCTGTGTATCTGCGGAGAGTGCCTACTGCCTTTGGACTTTTCCCGGTTCGTCCCCAGGCTCTCCCCTCCAGGTTTTCACCCAGTTCTGTGGGATGTTTTTCAGCGTCTGTCTGCGGCCTGCATTTTTGCGCCCTTTGCCGACGATACAAGTTTTTGCATTGCCAACATTTTTCTGTGTGTTTTGTCGCTTTCCCCTCCGGAATTTGCCGCTTTTTGTTTTTTCGCCACTCGCTTGTATTTGCCAATTTTGTGTGCTGCCCACAACAAGGACACCAGCAGCAGCAGGAGCAGCAGCTACAAGCAGCCCAGAACTGCAAGGACCTCGGGGCTAGAGGGCACAGGACGACGAGCAGGAGCTGGAGGAGGAGGCGAAACTAATTTCTTCCCGGGATTTCGGCTTCTTTTGTATCGTTTGTGTTTGTATATGTGTGTGTTTGTTTGTGGCTCGCGGCAGAGTTAAGTTTTTCCCATTTTCCCCATTGTTGCCGAGGGTTTTACTCCAGTTTTTCCTTGTTCGTTCGCCCTGGCCAGCAGCTAGCTTGTTAGCCAGTTGCTTCTCTCAAATGCCATTTCCTGCCGCTCACTGCCGCCGGGCAAAATATTTAAATTATTATTTTCGTCTTTGGCCGAAGAAAGGCAAATTTGATTAGGAAAATAAATGCTACCCCGGGGACTTAACATGCCATTCCAATTTGAGCCAATTTACCTCATACACACCGCACACACACCACACACAAGCACACCTGAGCTGTGTGAGAAAATCGGAAGTCGTAAATCCTCCGAAATAAAAAACAAGAGAAAATAAAAAGAACAAAAACGAGGATTTTTGGGAATTTTGAAGCTGCAGATGATGCGTTTTCTTGTTAATTAGTTGCAGTCTGTTTATGCTGCGTAATTTATGGCATGTGTTCCGCGTTTCTCCCTCGCCAGTCAATGGCCCGGAGAGCAGGGCACTGAGAGAAAAATATAATAGGAAGAATTAACCAAACCAGAGTAAAAAAAGAGACTCTATTGGTGACTTAACTTTAATTAAAAAGGAATTTCTTAGGATGATAAATAAAAAATTTTGGGTAGGAACGGTATTTATTCTAGTAAATAATATAAATAATTTAGTATATCTTTTAAAAGCTTAAATTTAATTTAAAATTTATTTAAATTTAATTTAAATAAACATATTTAATGACACAGAGCATTAGTAGAGAAAGTTTTCTATTAATTATGATTTTTTTAAAAAGTAAACATGATGTTTAGGTATTTTAAAAATATTTGAATATGTTTGTTTTCCCTATAATATATATTTTCTCTAAGAAACAATTGTTGTAGGATATAGAAATTTGTTTTTAATAATTTTTCTGCTACCAATCTTGCCTTTTACTAAATGACAATTCATTAAAACCATTTACAGCTTAAATTTAAGCATATATTTTCATTGGAATACAATTTAAATATATTTAAAAATCCAGAAAATGGAAAGGACAAGTTTTCTATTTATTGAACATTTTATTACAAGGTAAAAATAAGGTTTAAGTACTGTAAAAAATACTTAAGAATGGTATTTCTCCCATGTACTTAAACATATTTCCTTAAAACTATTTTTTTATAATTTTTTTCTGCCACATATCTTTTCTCCCCGGATCGACAATCACTCATATTTTCCGAACCATGTCTTTCGTTCTGTGTAGAGTTCAAAGGGGCGTAAGGTCAGGCCCGGGCTGTGTCTTGTTGCTGGATATCCGATATAATTCACATTCAATTTCCATTTTCCAATCTGCGGATGCTGCCGCGGCACCCGAGGCCACATATGTATGTTGTCGCGCCGCCCAGATGCTCCCGCCGTCAGATGCAGCCACGGCGCGTAATATCAACCCCTTGTTGGCCGGCCAGGGCTTCCCCGGGCCTGTGCCTGTGCTGGAGCTGGAGCTGTAAACAAAACATTCATCAAAATTTTATACACTCAACATGTGCCACGCCTGGCTGCAGCTTTCCCTCGCCAGACTGCCGCGGGCTGACATTATTTGTTTGTGTTCGCGGCTCCTGGCTTCGATTTTGAATGTTCTTTGAAAAATCACAACTAATTAACTTTGGGCATAGCTCCAAATTACGCGGGAATTCGAGGGGAGTTTGGGGTATCCAGAGTTCCAGGGAGGTGTTATTGCCCCTTGGCAGCGGCCAGTGTTTTTTGTGTGGCCGCCAGATGTGGTAGTTGTTCTCCAAAATAAGGGGAATTATTTATAGTAAAGGTAGTTCGGCTGACATCCGGTCTTGTCTGATAAGAAATCTCCGCTAAATGAGGCCCATCAGCGACAGAGGTGAGTTGCAGCGGGATTTACGGGTTGGATAGATATGAGACGACTCCCCTTGACATGGCAGAAGTTTCCTCAAAGTTCAGCAGACTGTGAAGGGAAATCCCGCAGGCCAAGATAATCTTTTGACTTGGCCTTAATTTGAACAATAATGGCTAGCTTATACTCTTCTCATATCTTGAGAGAGAAATATAATTTTATAAAATGTATTAAAATATTAAACTGAAAGAATTCAACAAAGAAAGTGTCGAAGAAAAGTCTTTTTTCTTGGCAATGCCTTCACTATTCCCAGTATCTCCTAGTACCAGACCGAGCTTATTGCCAAAGGTAAACTTTTCGTTAATTGCAACACTCGTGGCTGGCGTGAAAAGAACCTGTGAAAAACTTAATAAAAATGAGTCATTTTTAGCGGTTCTCGTTTGCATTCTGCGGCTGCTCCTGATTGCTTCCTGGTGACTGCCTCTATTGTCGTGGGGAACCAGAGAACTTCTGTCGATGAGAGCGGGTAAATTGTTGAAAAGTTCAGCATCCCGATTTACCAACACCACACGGGGCAGGTGGCGGAGACAATGAAGGTATTTATTAAAAACAAACTTGGGCCGAATCCACATTGGCCTTGGGGCGAAAGTTTTCGCGGGGAGATGCAAGATGCATAAATGTCACTTACGCGCTTCTTGACGCCAGGCTACCCGCCATTGTCCTGGCAGCGTCAGCCATTGAGGGAATTGCCAGAGTGACAATTTCGACAGGATCCAGCTGCTGGAGCTGGCAGGCAGGCAGGCAGGCAGGCAGGCAGTCCTCGGAGGGAAGGAGAGGCGTCTGGCCAAAGTGTAAGTGCAAATTCAGTTTGGTTTAATTTCGACAGGCTGCGGTCGCGCTGCCTTCTCCATTGACCAAAAGCTGTCAACGTCGAGCCAGTCGAGCGTCCTGTCTCCAGAGTCCAGGACCGACGTCGCTCTCGCCTTCGTCCTGCGATCTTTATTAAGTTTTCGCTTACTTTTCGCCAAGTGCGACAGAAAGTTTCCGCCTCGACTTCGGCGCAAGTTTGCCTTCAAACAGTTTTCCCTGTTTTTCTACATTTCGGCTTTTGTTTTCTGGTGCAGATTTCATCTAGCCAGTGGAAACTTTCTCCTACTCCCTCGCTCCCCTTCTGGCCAAGTGTCCTCTGCAAATTTGTTGTCTATCGCTTCCTTTTGGCCACCTCCAGATTTGGTCACTAGAACAAAACCGAAAAAACCAAAAAAAACCAAAAAAAAAGTGCAGCAACTTTTGCATTGGCAGCAAATTAATATTTTCCAAATATTTGCCAAAGTTTTCCCCCTTTTTCTGGAGTTTTGAGAACAGAAAAAAATAAGAATAATAATTTGAGGATTTCATTGATTTCCATTCCTCGGTGGCTTTGGCTGTTATTCTTCTCTGGCGTCCAGGCGTTCGGATTTGTGGGAAATTGAAAAAAGGAACTTTCTATTGACAGTGAATTAATGTTTGTGGAATATTTTAAGCCAACTGCAGTCAGTTACAAACATACTTCAGGTCACTTCCAGGACTAACTGTGTTCATTTGCGTGAGCCATATAAAAATGTACACACATTTTTTTGAACTCAAAACATGGTCAGGAGCAGGGTGCCACCTGTGAATCGTACAAAATCCGGGTTTTATTTGTGCTCTGCCCTGCTGCAAATATGCTCGATTGCATTTGAGTTATTGCTCGGCCGAAGTTGACAGGACGAGCTGCCTCCTCCCAGTGCCAGGAATCTGTCGCCTCCCCAAATATCAGCTCCATGTCCATGTGAATTTCTTCACATCGCTCTGTGCCTTTCTCTCTGTCCCTCGTGCGAGTACATTTTCAATATTTTGGTATTTATCTTGTCGGACAATAAAATAAAGCAAAATGCGGAGAGTGGAGGAGAGCAGGGAGTGCATGGCCAAGTGGGTCACTAAGGTCCTCCTCCATTGGACTGCTCTAGTTCCGAGTGCCACAGGAATTTACATGTTCGAATTCTCTTTAAGCATTTTGTAAGCTGTTCCGGTCTTGGCCATTGAAAAACAACGTAAGCTTCTGGCACTACGAGTGTCCTCGGATCCTTGGCGAGCTTGCACTGAGCGAAAGAGTGGGTTTTAATCGAAATTGAGAGTTTATAAATCAAAGAAATATTACATAATGTTAAAGAAGTGGTTATCAAGACTTTTTACAGCCCATTTTAATTGAAACTATTTGAAACTCGAATAATAAAATTTATTAATTGCTAGATCAAGTTTGGAAACTATAAAGAAATAATAGTAAATACGGGGAAATTAGTATTTCGTTGATTTTAATAGATAATATTTAAGGAAGGCAAATAAGCGGTTGTATTCATTGTTCATTAAATAAATATTAATTTAGTATATACAGACCGGAACTACTTGAGAATTACAATGTTTTTAAGTAGGAAACGGAGTAATATATCAAATAATTCTATTATAATAAAATTTAGTTTGATTTGAGTTTCTTTTGAATTAAACCAAATAAAATCCATCTCACATCCTGCATTTTCTACTCAACTTTGACAGCATATTTTTTTGGTCAGTGTATCAATTCACAACAGTCTTATACATAGAATAACATTTAAAAATATATATATTTTCACCCACAATATTATCGTGAAGCGAGATGGCAGAGCTTGAGCTGTACCGCCAGAGACTCATAGAGAGCAAAGTACCGCAGTTGATAGAGGTTCAGATGGAATTGATCTTGCCGCCCGAGGAGACCACCAGCCTCACCATGACCAAGTACGAAAATTGCCTAAGCTTCTCCCAGGATTACCTGCTGCAACATGGCCACTTGGAGTGCTCTCCGTTGGCGGTGGCCGAAAACTTGAATGCCTTCCTGGAGCGGTACCAACTCGAGCGGCTGCGCGAGTACGGGGAGGCCATAGAGCAACTGGCCAACGTGATCCTGAATGAGCCGCTGTGCGATAGTCATGTCCAGCGGAACATCAAGTGGAGAATCCTGGAATTCATGCTCTCCGTGAACTATAAGGTCTTCAAGTGGACGAAACTGCATCCCAGGGAAATGGAGGAGAAGCGCAAGACAATCATGGGGACTCTGGCCAAGGTCAACAAGTCTTGCGCTTGGCATCTCCAAGACGCGGCCAAGAAGTATGAATTTCCGCTCGCAGAGGCACCAGCACCCAGCCTCAGATACGGCTTCCCTGCCTGGCGCACAAGAGCTCCCTCTTTCAGCTTTAATTCCTTCATTTCTACGGCTGGAGGTGGTGATTCCTCCGGTTCCGAAGCGGACTCACTCACTCTGATCCAAAGGTGGCCCAGGCAGAGCTGTTCTTGTACCTCGAATTACCAGAGTGACGTCAGCCGCTTCTCTGATTCCGGCTATGAGTCGGACCTTAAGAAAGCCTCCTTCAATCTCTCCCTGGAGTCTGCACAGCCGGCGGCTCCCTTGGATGGTTGGAATAAGGTCAAGGTCACGGAGAACTTCAACACTCCCGATGCCAAGATGAACCTGACGCTCAATCTCATGCAGGGCGAGTCAGCTGCCGGGAAACCCACAGAGGTGAACTATATCCGGGGAGCCAACGATCTGCTTACCCGGATCCAGTTTCCCTGCTGGCAGGTGGATGTCCATGTGCACAACCAGCCCCGGATGCTGGCCAGCAGCTTCAACCTGAGCTATGGCAAGTGGTTGCTCCACCAGCTCCGGGACGGCCAGCACTCGGTGCGCCGGATGACCGAGGAGCAGCAGGTGGTGAGGGAGCTGGTCATCCTCTTCTTTGCCTCCGAGGACAGTGATCACTTCCAGTGGCGGGACGACGGGGGCCTGGAGATGCGGAGATTCGATCCAAGGACTTGTAATCTCAGCCTGTTGCCTGAGATGTTGGACTCCCTGAAGCAGATGCGTTACCTCAGGGAGCTAATCGATATGCATGCCTTCCGCAGGATCAGCGGGGATCGCCTGGAGACACTCACATCGTTCAGTGTGGCTTTGAGGCGACTCCTGCGACCCCTGGTGGAGTTCTTCATACACTTCGAGCGGCGCATGGTCCAGGGCAAGGAAAGACCTACTTTCCTCCTCCTGAGTGAGAGCTTCAAGAAGCCGCTGGACAGGCTCAAGTTACTCTACGAACTGTCCCAGACAAGCCAGGTGGAAAAGCCCTCGGTGAGGAGTCTCATGCTTCTGCACTCCCTCTTCGTGGCCTGTTCCAGGGCCAGTCAGCTGTCCAGGGCTGTGAGTGCTTCCCTGCTGCTGCACTCCCTGCAGGCCTACTGCCAGTTCCTGGACAGCTGGTGGACCACCGGGGAGTTCAGTGACTGGCACGATGAGTTTCCCTACCACAGAATTAAGATCGAGGGACGCACGGAGTATGAGCTGAGAGAGGAATGGGAAAGAGACACTGGCTTGCTGGAAGGACGTCTGTTTCAGGTGATTCGGAGCCATGTCCTTGAATCCCGGCAAGCGGTGGCCATTCTATACGACTCCCGGCGCTTGGGGGACTTTACTTCCTTGCATGGAACCCTGTTGTTAAAGACATCCTTGAACAACTCCCTAATGGAAGCCGTGCTCCAGGAACTGATGCCCTACCAAACGGAGAGTGTGGATGATATGCACTTTGCACCGGATATCCTGCAGCAGCTAAAGGACACCGATGTGGAGCCAGTGCGTCAGATGTTCTATGCGTATCACATGGAGACGCAGCCGGATCCACGCCAGCCTGCAGGATGCTCCGCAGATGAGCTAATGAGGAACTTCCAGGCCTGTGCCCCCTTCGCTCCTCTCACGGAGATCGTGTGCCTAGAGCTGGAGCGGCTGCTAAGGCAGCGTTCCCTCCTGGCTAACGCCTATGTGTCGGATCTGCTACGGAATAAGCTGCAGGTGCACCGGGTCATCGTCCACCTGCGTTCCGTGTTCCTGCTCCTGAGGTACGAACTGCTGCGGCATGAGTTCGAGGTGTTCTTCAGGTTTCTGAAGAAGAACCTCCTGGTGGAGGCAACCTGTCGGCTGAGGGAGATTGTGATGTCCCAGGACCGGCACCTGGGTTATCTGTTCCAAATTAGCGTTAAGGGATGCCATCCCGACAATGTAACCCTCCGGATCATGTATGATCCCCTGCTGAACCGAGTGATCAACCAGGGGCAAGTGGAGCAGCTGAATGAGTGCTTCAGGTTGATCTTGAATCTCTACTTCACCCTCTACGAACGACGGCAGCTGCCCGCCTTGAAGGGGAAAAACAAGACAGTGCAGGCCCTGAAGTCCCTCCGAGCTGCCCTGGACTCGGATTTCGAGAAGCAGCTATCGAGTGTCGACGAGATCCACCAGCTCTGCATTGTTGACTTCAACGAAGATGCCGATTGCAGCCTGGAGAAGCTGCATAAAACCCATAAAGCCATCGTCCAGCAAGTGGAAAAGCAGCTGCATGGGGTAACTGGTAGCTGTCGCTTGGAGTACGTCCTGCACATCAGTAAGGTCCTGAAGTTCATGTGGCAGAGGGCAGTTCCTCTCATCAAGGAGCAACGAATCCGAAAGCCACAGAAGGTCAGCAAGACAAAGCACACTCGTTTGCGCTCTATTCTCAAGCGCTGCTGGGCCACAGAGTTTTTTCTCAAAAGGAAGTACTCTATTAAGATCTCTGAGATCCTTTTGAATTAAAGTTTATTACTTTTGCACATTTCTTAAAATTTCTAAAAAGTTAAAATAAAAATTAATAAAATTCTGAAAAGTACACAAAAAAAGAGAGCCGCAAAGGTATATATGTTTGTTCTTGTTCAAAAATGAGCAAAGATCTTGGGATATAATGAATGGTTTCATTTTAAGTATTTTTACATGCTGTTTATTATATTTTTCACAAATCTTTTTACAAAGTATTTAACTTGGATAGAAACATTTTAAAAATTCAGTTTTTCAGTATCTTAAGTACGAAATATTCTGTGGCCCATTTATTTTCTGAAAAATATATTAACTTGTCTTCTACTTAAAGCAACAAAGAACTAAGAAAACATACAGAATTATATCTTTATAAATATTTTAAATGATATTTATATTTTCTATACATTTTTTTTAGCCAAGCCGATACCAATGTTTATATTCTACAGAGTTTAAAAACTCCGTTTTTCAATATCTTAAATATATTCCCCACTCTGTGAGCCATTTATCTCTGATTCGTTGCTTAATCGTTTGTTTGTTTGTCCTCTCTTTTTATCGGCGGCCAATCCGCAAATAAGTTTTATCAATTTCCCATGAACTAACGGAGGAGAAAGGAGGAAAATCGAGTGTGTTGCTGGTGTCCTGTGTGTGTGCTTGCGTTGCCTGTGACAGAAACCGCAAATTAAATCGTTTGGGAGCTGGCAAAATTTATTTGCAGCGCGTGGCGAAAGCCACAAGCTCCACACGCACACTGCACACACTCCACACACACTCGGCACACACACATGTTCCGATAAAAAAAGGAGAAAGCGTGGAAAATTAGAGCGGTCCAAATCCGGAGGCCAAAGCCAAATCACACCCAGCAACCGAAATTATTCTGTGGATTTTGCGGCCTCGGTGGGTGGGAGGAGGAGAAACTCCATCGTGGTGTGGACACACGTTCACACTTTTGGGCCATAAATTGCACCGACGCCTTGTTGGCCAATAAATACTAAAGTCTTGATATGCAACGGCCCGGTCCCTGGCGCCAAGTGCCATAAAGTTTGTCCTCTCCCGACCTGTCCTGGACAAGGGAATGGCTAATTAAAGTTTGCGCCGCATTTTCAAATTAAAAATTGGTAATTTGTGTCCACTTTCCACTGCCTGAAATGCTCTTTTTGTATATTTTTTATTGCGTGTGCGGGAGGGAGGAAAACTCCCTGGTTTATGCCCCTGACATCGGACGGCTTTTCCGACTTTTCCGCTCGTAAAATCGTAAAATCTGTGCCACGAACTCGTCCGGGAGACAGGTTTATGTGCGGAACTAGACGTTTTATGTGTGTTGGCATTTATTTTTTCTCATTATCTCTCGGCAGCCAGGCAAAAATCGCTCCTTAAATTTTGTCATTCAAGTGCAGGCACTTTTCCTCTTTAAAAAAATCCCTCTGAGACAAGAGCTATTTAGCATTTATTTAGTAAATAATGGATGATTCTTAGCGTTTAATCTTGCCACGGCTGACAGACACAGTAAAATGTTGCATTTAGCTAAAAAATATTTTCATTTACTTTGCCAGCCGCAAAACGTTGAAAACCACTGCAACCGCATTTGAAAAACATTTTAAATACCTTTTACATTTTTACCATTAGTTTTTATTTGGCCATTTTTCCCCGCCCATTTCCCATTTTCCACGGACATTTTTGTGTGATTTTTGTGCGGGTCAAACTTGTGTGTTTGTCCAGAGATTTATTTCATTTCATTTCCAATTTCACAGACTCTGCTCTGCTCTGAGTTGCTGCTGCTATTTCTGTTTCTGTTTCAGTTTCGAATTTTTCAATTTAGTTTTTGGTTATTTTTGTTGCTCCCTCCGTTTGGCCTTTTATTTAATAATAAAAATTCTAATTAAATTTTTTATTATTTACTCTTTGAGTCAGTTTTTTTCGCGGTATATTGATTTCGTTGCTTGTGTTTGCTTACGGGCTCGGTATAGCTTACTCTACATATTTATTTATTGGGGGTCGTGCCGCAGTCCTTCTTGATTTAATGATTTTCTCACAGTCAATAGTAAATATTTACTTAGTCCGTCCTGTCCCTCGTGCCACACACATTTCAATAAAACAATCAACTGTCAAAAAGTATAAACAAGGCTGGAGTTTTCCGGGGCCAGATTGGAGCGGGTATTTGTCGCGGGACCACCAAAGTTGATTTGCATGTCATTAGCACGGAGCATCAGGGAGCATCGCATCAAATCGAATTGAACTGCCGGAATGGAGCTGCAGGCGTCCAAAAATAAATGAGGGCTGCGACTCTGTAAACAAGAACCGCCACTAAAAATATCACATGTCAGCCGAAGGAGGAGACGCAACCGGAGGCGACTAATTAGTGAGTGCACAAAGAGGAAAATCAGGCAAGGAAAATTGTGAAATAAAGGATATAAATAGGGGTTTAAATTTCAATAAAAATAAGAGAAAGCAAGAAACTTTAGAGCTAATAACTAACTGGAGTCTATCTCTGACTTTAACAACATTTAATTATATTTTGTATATTGTTTGTCTTGATCTAAATCTATAAAATACCAAGTTTACTACTCGTTGAAATGTTCTTTATTATTGAACACATTTTCTCTCCGTGCTCAAAGAAAATTTCACACAATTGTGTGAGTTTAGGGAAGCGCCGGCAATATTGATGTGCAACCCCAAGGAAAATTATCCATCTCGCTGTAGCTACAGCTCCTCGCATATATTTTCCCATGAAAATGTTGTGAATTATTAGTCTTCGTGCGGGGCTGTGGGAATTTACAAACATTTACTCGCTAGCCGGCCAAACTTCTTCAATTTGCTGGCCCAAAAGTGCTCAGAGTGGTACGATCAAAGCCCAAAGACAACAGGTGCAAAACAGGAGCTGAGGCTCCCAGAGTTGGTATGCGCATTTTGCTGTCCTCTTTTTTCCGTTTGCATAGGAAATGTAAACAAAACTAGGCTGTGGGCTTCGAAGGGCGTTTCGAAGTGTAACTAAGCTTTAATGGCCATGGTAACAGCTCGTATCCTGATCTACCAGCTGCATCCTGCAAGTTGTTGCGGTCTCTCTTGGATGCCAGAGGGAGCAGGAGTAGCAGGAGTGGGGGGAGGCGAACCTGCTTGGCAATGGATGAAGTTCAGATTCCAACAAAATTATTAATATGACTTTAGTGGGAACGGGGGCGACTCTGCCCCTGCGGTTGCCAAGACAGCCGACGCTGAACGCGTATGTGTATCTGCAGGATGCACTCGCACTCATGTCCTCGCCAGACCGGGCTCCAAATTATGCCTAAGCTCTGGCAGAAAGCAAAGTCTCCACTAAAAATTATCTCTACTGCAGGGGGAAATATTTTAAGGAATTTAAAAACATTAAATTTGATATTAATCGTAGATAGTATAGATTATAATATAATATTTATACATATTTGTAAGATATTCATACTTTTCCTTAAAAATCTTCATTATAGGCAAAATTCTTTAAAATTTTGTGAATTTCGAAAGGGTTTCAGAGTTAATAATACTTGTTTAAGCACCTAGATAGCATTTCCTGCTAAAATTTAGTAGATAGATAATTTAGTAGTAGTATTTAGTAGATATTATTTATTTTTAAATATATTTATTCACAGAATTCACTGTGAAACACACCTGAGTGTGTGCATAATTATCGTTGAAAACTATTCCCCAGCTCTCGGTGCATTTGTGTGGGAGGCCTCCGCCTTTGGTATGTATCTTTCGGATACTCCGTGCACATCCCAATTGCTGGCACTAAATCTGCAGCACATTATTTAGTTGTTTGAGGCTAGCGACGGCGTCTTTGTCTCCTCGGCCGACGATTCAGTTATCTGTTTGTGGTTACGGGATTACGTCTGCAGAGCACACACATGCTATATATACTATATATATAGTTGTTAGTGGTAGGAGCGGGTCTTGAGCTCCGGCAACCGAAACCTCAGCTGTGTTTGAACTTTTGCCGAGCGCTCCTTTCAGCCGGACCTGCTGAACTGCAGAACTCCAGAGCTTGCTCCGTTCTGGTTTCGTCCTGGTTGCAAGGCCCAAACACACAACATTATCCACACCTTGTTTACGCATTTGTGCTGCGATTTTTTACTGCTCCTACTACCTTCTCCCCTCGACAAGTTTATCGCAGCAACTCTCCGACTCTCTCAGACTCTAATTTACATAACCACGCAAATTAGTTTTGCGTCTGCTGCAGTTTTTATCTGCTCCCAACTTTGTCACGACCCCTTCGCTATTCCTGTACCCATCCTGTGCTCTCTGTCCTACTCCTCATCCGACATCGCAACTTAAATTTAGTTGCCAAAGTTATTTAAACTTTTCATACTCTTCAACGGGGCACTGTAATTATGGCGCAGAGTTTGCCAGGCAGGAAGTTAAGGGTGTAAGCAGCCAGTCTCCGCTTTCAAATTGCTTCTAGAGTTGGTCAGCAAAAGGTGTTTTTGAGAGTAAAGTTAAATATAGATTATAATTTGCTAAAATTCTTACTAGAAGTACGCAAGCAATACTTGAATATATAATGGATAAGCCTTATATCTTCGAGTTTGCTTTATATTTTCGCCTTTATAATATTTTTTATAATATATTTTTCTATAAATATAACTAGAAATAAATAATTGGTCAAGTTAAATAAAGGCAGAGTATTTAATTCTTCGAGTTTCCTTTATAAAATTTTCCTCTATTTTATACAGTTTTTTCTATTACTCCTTTTTTTAACCATCTGTAGGTTTTTTGTATTTCATTTTTATCTCTTTTCAAAAAATGAATTTCGTGAAACTTTTTTGGCTGCTGCACCACGCCCACAATTTTAATAGAGACACACACTCACCACCCTTACTCCGCACACCACCTGTGTGTGTGTGTGTGCGTGTGCTTCGAGGGGGTCTTGTCTCGTAGTTAAGACAACAATTCATTTAACATAGAAGCAGACTTTCTCCTCTCCCGTTAACCGGTTTCATTTTTTTTCGGGAAAGTTTTCCCAATGGCCCCCCGCCAGGCACAGTGGTTGAGCTTTTGGCGAAGCTTTGTCACTGCCAAATGAGTTCATTTAATTCGGCTCCACTGTACCTGCTGCTCGCTGGCTGGCTGGCCATCAGAAGTTTTATATGGGTTTATTGTGGGCTTCCACTGGGCCCCACTGCTGATTGGCAGCAGCAGCAGCCCAGCAGCCAAAGAAAGTTTATATTATTAATGTGGCTCTGAAGTCCGGGGGAGCCATTATAGGGAGGGGAAGAGGGACCAGTTCAGCCTTCAGTCAGGCTTCAAATGCCTGCTGTTTTCGACAGCCCAGCTAATTGAATTTTTCGTAAATTATAAACAAATAGATACAAAGTCAGAGATACCAGAAGCATTGCACGGCGGAAAAAGCAGCCAGGTTGGTTATTAAGTTGGGGAATTTTATAACTGAATGTTTTCTAGATAAGTAATAAATATTATTAATATTTTACTTATAGTAACAAAGCCTTCTTGCCCTTGATAAATTCTACAGAAAGGGACTTCAGACACTTTTCCCTTTGCTATGTTTAAGAATAGGCAATAATAATCATTATTAACTTAACTTAACTTAGCTTAACTTTTTAACTTAGAAATAAACCTAGAAAAGGATCTTAAACAATTTTCCCTTTGAAATGCTTAAAAATAGGTGATATTAATACAATTCAAAATATTATTAATAGTTTATCTACAGCAGAAAACCTTTTTAGAAAAAGCATTAAGGACCTCAAACAAATTTTCTCTTTGCAATTCTTAAAAACAGGTGATAAAAGAACGGTTTAAGATATTATTAATATTTTCCTTATAGCATTTATATTAGAAATGTTTAAAAAAAGGCGATAACAATACTATTCAAAATATTATTGATATTTTCTATATGGCAGAAAACCTGTTTAACTTAGAAAATAGCATATATATTTTCAATAACGCTTTCCCTTAGAAATTCGTAAAAATAGGGGATACAAATACTATAAAATATATTTTAAATATTTTCTACATAGAAGAAATTAAAAATAACCGCATAAAAGGACCCCAAACGCTTTCCCTTTGCTCTGTGTATAAATAGGTGATAATCCTTGGGGGAACTCCAGATTGTTTGCATTTCTTTTTCGCTGCAGTGGCACATTTGCGGTCAGGTGATGCCATTAGCGGATACTAAGCCACTTGGCTGGGGGAGGCAACAAAGAAGGAAAGAAGGTAAGGGACTCGAATTCGGTGAAGACCTTAAATAGAAATGTTTCCTGCAATTTGGCGGAGGCGGAACCAAATCAGGTTGTCAGTTGCTGCTTGCTGGCTGCATTTTCCAGGTTGCGACGACGATGGCGGAAGTTATTTTTGGAACGTGCAACAGAAAATGTTGCAAATTGAAAGAAAAGTCAGCCGGGGCAGGGCTCCTCGGGGGAGTGGGGAGTGCGGAGTGCGACCCAGTGCCCTGTTTCGCCCCATCATCATCCATATGCTTTTGTGAGTATTTCTTTCTCCTATTTTGGCTGCTTTTTCGCCGCGTTCTAAGCGATTTTCTGCGATTTCTTTGCAACTTTTCCCCGAGACTCGGTCTGTGTGTGTGTGTGTGTGTGTGGGTGTGTGTATCCATGCGTGTACTTAAAGTTGTCTATTTGCTAGTTCTTGTTACTAGCGCTCGCTGCCACTGTTAATGCTGTCTGACTGTGTCGGTGTGCGAGTTTTGTGTGCCAAGAGCTGCATTGAAAATGAAAATGTTCGCACAGTTTTCCGCACAGTTGCATTTTCACTATGCTGCCGCTTGGCGCGGCTCAGTTACTTGATACAATTTTCATCCTGCCGGAAAAACCCCGCCCCACGAAAAGTCCCTGTGTCTCTTTTACTGTGTTTGTGTGTGTTTTTCCTATGATTTTTTGTTCGCTGCCTGCAATTTTCTTTGAATTTTTTTTTTGCGCCTTTCTTTGTGTGTGTGTGTTGCCCTCTGCTCTGTTTTTTCTTCAGCTCCCCATCCTTATTTCGAAGGGGTATTGTTGTAAGTCGAGAGGTATATTGGAGGTTTTTACATTTTAAATTTACTTATAAATGTTTTAAATAATATTAATAGATTAAATAAAATTTTTTTTGAATTTTTTCGATCAGGATAAGAGGTACTTAAGAAATTCCATGGATAAACTACAAGAAATTCTTGTTTTAGAAGAGGAAAAAATACATATTAAGCTTAAAACTAACGTGGTTAAGGCAGAATTATTTTATAAAATTGTTAAGTAATTTAGCTTTGATTTAAATTCAAGTATTTTGTTAAATAGAAAAAACATTTAAACTGTTTCTAGGTTTAAATTAATCTATACAAATCCTTCTGGAACATTCACAAATTTAGTTCTAAAGTAATTTCCTCACAGCTGGCAAATATCCTCTCTGTTAATATATTGCTCCTAGGAATATGAAATTTTATTAGAGAGCTCTCAGGTATCCCATGGTCTTTAGCCCCAGCTACGCCGCCTTTCTTGTTGTTGTTTCTATGCTCATCTACTCAGTCGTGCGCTTTGTGCTCCTCTCGCCCTCCCTTCACGAGATTTTTCCTGATTTTTCCATTTTAAATGCGCTATCTGATTTTTTGTTCGGCTCATGCAGCATTCAAAAGCTTGCGAGGAGGAGTTAAAAGTTGAGATTCCCGACGGCAGATGTGCAGGACGGTGCACACATGTGACAGTTTGGGGGCTTGGGAAGCTTGGGAGCTGTAGGACATCAATTTTCAATGCTCTCTCTGAATGGGGCGAAGGACTCGTTTTGGCTGCTCTGGTCGGGCTGTGCCAAGCATTTGGCAAATGAATCTTCCTAGTTGCAGGATAACTATGACAAATAACCGAGAAAACGGCATAAGTAAGTAATGCGATAAGAATTTCTGATAAGCTCTCGACTCCTGGCTCTAGGACCTCCCACAGTGGCAATTAGCGCACAAACATGAATCTCAAAAATATATATATGTATATATAGTGCTTTTATCCACATGGAAGCGAAGTTCCAGCTGCTGCTCCTGGTCCTAGTCCTGCCACGCCCCCATAATCCGTCCAGTGCCATTCATGCAACTAATTTGATTTTTTTTCCAGCTTCAGCTTCAGCCTTTTCAGGCAAAGCTGCTCTCGGTTGCAGCGGAAAAATATTTTCATTAGACATTTTGTAAATATGAGCAGCTTACCCCGGGGATTTCAACTTAAAGCAATGAGAAATCATTTCGCCGGGAATCTTCTAAAAGGACGAGCTTCTCCTGAAATAAGCTTGAAAAATCGAGGGGAATGGGAGCTGCATCGGGTGGTTGGGAAGGAAGACGACAAGGATGATTCGATGAGTTTTTAGTAGCAGTTGCAACAATTTTCCAATCATCAGGCAATTTTTAGAGCTAAGATAGTTGAAAAATGATAAATTTAAATGTAATATTAAGGGGAGTTACTAGAAAGGCTTAAATAAAATATAAATAAATAAAGTCAAAGTCTTAAATAAATTATAATTAATTAAATAACCAGGATTTCAATATCAGAGATTTGTATACAAACTAAATTTAGGTTTTTAATTTATTCCAATTACTTTAATAACTTATTTTTATTTATTATAATAAATACAGAACTGTTAAATATTATTTTAGCATTGCTTTTAATTTTTTTAGCTCTAATTGGAACTACAATTTTACTATTAAAAAGAACTAATATTTTAAATTCAGCCTTTATATCCTGCAAGTTTTCATTTCCTGACGAATTTCTCCCTAAACCTACGACCTTAAGCCTTATAAAAACCCTATCCCCGACCAACTATGACTATGAATCCGGCAATCTAATTTAAGTAAATGCTTTTCTCCACTTTTCTCATTGCAGCTGCCGCTCTAACGAGTCCCCAGCGATTGTCTCTCGTCCTGCGAACTTCCCAGCCACACAGCCAAAGGCTTTCGGGGTAAGTCCCACAACTGAAAGATACATTTTTGATTACCCCCGAGCTGCAATTGTTCATCGACTACGTCGGACCAGGGCAGGAAACTCGAACCCGAAGCTCCACACCTTGTTTTCCTCTCCTTTCGCTTTTAATTACTTGAGCGGCAGGCAAGGTGAGGCTTTTCGAGGGCTTTAACAGTTCATAATTAAATGAAAATTGCCGTAATATTTCGAGCGTGAATTTGAAGAGCGATTTCCCCGGAGTCTATGTGTGTGAGTGTGGGAAATTTTCGGAGACTTCGCACGTGCTACGCTACGCACTTGGTGCTGGACTCGTAAATATTCATTTCAGCTCTCCGTATGCTCTACGGTCGGCCAGATTCCGGGAATCACAACTTGCCGGGGTATTTGCATAAAGTTTGCCGAAAGTGAATTTGTTTTTTTCCTCGGCTGCATTCCTAATTAGCCAGCTGTCCGCCTGACCTTGGGGTGGGTTTTTTATCTTTTTCTCCTCTCGCAGTTCTGCTGGGAATGCTGCAGCTGCTTCCCTGGAGTGGAGTCGTTCAAATCTCAGCTCAGCTCAGCTCTGAGCTCTTCCTTTGACTCTGTCGGAAATCTCATAAAAATCTCGTGGCTCTATGTTATGTGAAAGAGGGCCCTGGGCGAGGCTCATCAATGATATTAAGCGCACTTAATCCTTTTACGCGCAGCGCTTCACTTCATTTGCCATGGCGACGCAGACATCGAGTGCGCCCGGGATAAAGCACACGCGTCCTGCACTTGTTGGAGTCCAAGTCCACGGTTCTCCGATTCCATGGCTCTTTGTGGCGCCTCGCCTCTATGGGAGCGCGGATCAGCTGCAACCTCACCCTCGCCAAGCCGCACACATATAGAAACAGCAGCCTTTGTGGGCCTGTCTTTGGGGGAAGTGCACAGCAAGAAAAATTGCACTAAAAGTGATTATGGTTGGCTAATTAGGAGAAAGTAAAGTAGAAATAAATGTTAATTGATTAAACCTAAAATTAAACAAAATTAAACACGAGAAGAATGATTAAGGTGGAGCTTTCCATTATCTTAAATGTATTTTAAACTCTTCAGAATTCCTAAAAAGTTCATTCAATATATATAAATATTTATAATATTCTTTAAATGTTACATATATTTTTCTCAGTGCCTCAAAGGAGCTACACAGCCACAGGCACTCATAACTTCGGCGGCGCCTTTGGTGACGCGAATGAGTTTAGAAAAACTTTCTACAACTTTAAGCCGCTTAGCAGCTTTGCGCTCTCAGCACGCGCCTCTGCCTCGAACAAGGGGCAGCTCAGTCAAGTTTCCCCATTTCCCATTTCCCAGGCTCCATCTCCATTTCCATCCATAGCAGAGCGATGATTTTCCTCACCCAGAACAGTCCAGTCCAGACCAGAGGCTGACTGCAGCGGTCATTCCGACACTTTTCTCGGGCGAAAAGTGGGGCCATTAATTTTATTAAACTCGCTTGTTGTTGGGTGGCTCGGAAAACTTTGTTTGCTCGCTTTTTCCACTTTTCCGTTGCACGGCAAAATGTGGCAAAAATGCAACATAAGTAAACGTGTGTAAAACCAATTATGAACATGTTTTCAACAGGCTGACGAAGGGAATCCCTTCTGATGTATTTTAAAAACTTGCAAAGCTAGCTGAAATAATTAACTAGGGCTTACTTTTATTTTTGGCTGCTGGAAATTCTACTTTTTATCAAGTTCTGGGATGATAAGTGGCCTTAATCCTTAATCCTTATGAAATCTTTTGTTTAAGATTTTTCCTGCATTTTAGGCAATAAATTGTGCAGACATTTTAATAGCAAACTCTTTCAATATCTATTAAATTTGTTAGTTGCCCCAAACAAGACTCCAATTTCTCGGTATTTATTAAATTCCTGTAAGAAAAACCCTTCATATATCGAATTAAAGTGGAGAATTTCTGATAAATCCCAGAAGTTGAGAACTTAATTGCTCAAAAGTTGTTCACAATTCCCCCACACCCTGTCGCCTCCGTCCGAAAGTGTGCCTAGAATCAACAACGCAGCCGCCGAACAACAAATAACAAACAACAAACAGAAGAGGAACGCACGCACACACACCATACACAACAACACCCATTTGATGTGTGTGTGGTCCGTGGGCCGTGGTCCAGGGGAGAATTCTACAGATGCCGCGCATTGTTTGGGGGCAACCTTTTTTCGGGCCCTTTGATTTATTGGCATCCCCGGGCCAACGCCTTAAATATTTCCCTCTTTTTCCCAGTTCCCCACAACCGAGGGTTGGTTGAACGCTTTGACCAGTTGCTCGGATGATGTCGATGGCGATGGTGATGCCTTTCCCCGATTCGATGCGGTTCCGTTTGCCTCAGTTCAGTTGGCTTGGCTATCCAAATCACGCTTATTGAATTTCATTTTTTATATGTTGGTCCTTGAGGGGTCTTTAGATTTTTATGAGGAGTTTGTAAGCAATAAATATATATATTCCTGATTAGAAGTCCAAGGAGAGGCACTTACTCAGCTTAGTTAAAAAGCTTTTGGATAAAGTTGTATTTAAATTAAAATAAAATTAGAAACAAATATGTTTAAATTAGCTTTGAGCACCCTGAGAATAATTCTTACTATTTAATGTTAATATAATATTTCTAAACAGTCTATATTTTCATTATCTTATGCCTATTATTTTTTCAACAACTTTTGTTTAGAATTTCCCAGAAATCAGCTTCCTATAACCTTTACCTGGTCAACCAGCTAGAGTGTCAAATCTTCGTCTAAAATCCATTCTATTTTTTCCTCTATTTTTCCCTGATCTTCTCTTTTTTGTTGTGTTATTAATGGGCCATCCCCCCGGACCTTTCCATCGACAAGGCGATTAAAGCCGGGCCAAACTTTGGGCGAGCTGTCAAAAGAAATATTTTAAATCATTTTTGCCTCACCCGGAAAATCCCGTCGTGGCCCATATATAATAATTTCGCCACTCTCCTCCGCCTTTTTAGGGCAGATGTGTTTTATTAAACATTTTCCGATAAGCAGACTGCACTGCATAAGCAGCGATTTATTTTATGCCTTTACCCATTTTCCTTTTTAGGCTTTTAGGCCGAAGATTGCTTTGATGTTTTCGTTAGTGCTGTCGGAGTCGAATATAAGTGAATCCTTTTAGAAAAATGGCATATAAGGTCATGAAAGGGGAATTTTTGTTTAGAAATTATCAAAAGTTTTAGCGTTAAATACTAAATTAAATATTTTTTTATATTGCTAAGAAATTATTCAATTAATTATTAGTTAATATAAGAGTTTTAAGCCAGAGAGAAGAGTTCAGCGTGTCCCTACTGCCATTTATGTATTCCAATTTTATGGACAAACTTAGTCAAAACAGCTTCAATTTCAACTCGGAAAACTGTTTTATGTTAGTTTTTAGTAAATAAATAAATCTGCATACTGCGTTAGGAAATTAAAAAAATTAATTTTCTGCCAATTTTTGACAATTTTAATGATATTTTTCAATATTTTACTATTAGTGAATTAAGATTTTTGTTGCAAATCGGGAAAAGTATAACATTTGGCAATCACTCGCTTTTTGGCTATAAAATGATCTCAAGAAGACATCTAGTAGGCCAAATACTCTCCGAATAAATAACGTTTTTAATATTCTTTAATTAAACATAAACTGAACCAATGGTCCTACAGTTTTTTAAAATTAAATAATAAGTCCAATGTAAGCCCTAAATTTCCTTGGAAAAATCGCATATCTATCAGCCCTGCTGCCTATGTTCCCTTTGTGAAAAATGACTTCCACTTAAGCCGGGCCTTCCTTCTATATGTATTTTAGGAGGAAAATGTGCTGGAAAATACGTTGTGCGAGGCCGCAACTTGTTTTGCAATTAAACGCGGCACAAACGGCGTTCCTGAGTGCAACAGGTGCAGGCACGCATCACGTAGCCGCCCCGTGGGCTTCGTGCGTGTTTTATTTATGGCATCGCCCACTTGCCTCGCCCCTTGCCTTTACCCCTTGTATGTTACTTCCCCCCCTCGGCTGTTAAGCAATAAGCAAATGAGCGAACAACGAACGAGCCAAGCGGCAGCAGCCAAAGAAGCCTCAAGAAAATGACGTTGCACGCACACGACGTTGAAAAGTCATTAAGTACAAATGACGTTGCTCACTGCAAAAAGCCGTTTGCAGAAGGATACCCTCTCCTCTGGCAGAAGGGGAGGGAGGGAAATGGGGGTGGCGGCTCAGGTTGGAGCCGTAATTGCAGCACGTTTGAGCGCAGCTAACTGCATATTGAGTAATGCCCGCGAGCGAACGAGAACGACAACGATGGGCTCGAGATCGGGCAGGTCCTGCCCGTGGAGGGGGGTCCTTAAAGGGGTTGGAGTCAGTGGCATGGAGCGGTGACTGTTGCAACGTTTGCCTTGCATTATTTATGACAAAGCCGGCACCAAATTAAGCCGCACTGGAAACCAGGCAAGGCACGGCAGAGAGTGTTGAAGGCCTTGTCGAACGGGTTGCTTACAAAGTTGTGTCCTGACTTTAAAAAGGGTTCAGTTTTAGTATAAATATTAACATGATTTGAATATATAAAGGAAAATATTTAATGAAAATAAACAAATATAAAATCAAAAATATAAGTACAGAAATAATATTTTCACATTTTCTAGACTATAATTCCTCCTTCTAGGAATAAAAGCCTACTTCAAGTAGTTCTTAAGTTATTCATAATATTTGATTACTCCTTTGTATAAAGAAATCGATTCTAGTGTAGTCAGGATACGTTTTCTAGCTCTGTCTTCTTGAATAAACCATAGCCTTCCCTGAAATTGTGGCTGCGCCTATGCTGGCATCTCTGGCTCATGGTTTCAGGATCTCAGGCTGCAGGTGAGTGTGCGGTTAACTGCCTCCTGGCTCCTCCTCTGTCGAGTGTAAGAGTCCCGGCTTTCATTTACTTGGTGTAATTTAATATTATACTATGGCAACACACGATGACGACGAGGGCGATGATGGCGGTGACGTGCATCCACTGAAAGCATAAATAATCTGTTGCATGAACACATTGCGTGCTCGACGGGGAATGGTATCTGCGGACTCTTGACTCCTGCCTTATTAATTTGGGCTTTAAGCAAAACACGGGCGGCGACAATCGCTTTTGGCCAACTCGATTGGCCAACTGACACTTGTCGATAAAGGCAGCCGCCGGTCAAGCTTACGCTTACGATTACGAGGCAGCCAAGAATCAATTAAGGCCCTTTCCGTGTTAATCGCGCCATATATCAGGCTCTCTCTAACTCACTAACTCTATATTGGGGGAGTCCCCGCAGGGTGCCGCGAAAGCAATACCCGGATCCTGACAAAAAGGACCCAAAAGGGTCGATGACAAGCAGCTACCAGCTACCAGCTAACAGCTAGCAGCTGAGGGGGTGGAAAAAAGGACAAATCAGCACGCGACATTTTTCGCGCCACGTTGTGCTGCTCCTGCCTTTATTTCGTGGTCTAATAAAGGACCAAAGACCCAGCAAGGAGCGCGGAGAACAAAAGGCGTGAAAGTCAACGAAACCGAAGCCAAAGTGTTAAAGTACGATAAAAAGATTAAAGGCGGCAGCGACACTCACATACATCCTCAGGCAAATTGAGATAAAACACAGAGCCAGAGACACAAACAGGGATATTATATTAAAGGATACGAGGGAAGCCTCGCAGCAGGCACAATTGGTAATAGAAAATCGGATCAGATTAGATTTAATGCGGCGACGGCTAATTTTTGGGTGATTTCTCATAGAAATAGCAGGATCTCCATCGCAGGATTATGTATGCGCCACTCCCCCCCAAAGCGATCCCCGTTTCAATCCTGGCGCCATTGCTCCCAACCAAACGGAGAGCTGTCAGTGGCAATACGCCGGCAATGACAGCTAAACAAATGACACAAATGCGGTGGATGTCAGTGGATGCTAGGCAGGACGACAGTCGGTCCCACACAAGGATATGCGAGAGAGAGAGCCAGCGAAACGGCGAGCATCATCAACATTTCCGCTTCCGGCTGTTTATGCTAAAAGTATGGCGACGACAACCGCCACTGAAGGATGTTCCTTGGGTGTGTGCCACCCACCCACCTCCATTCTCCCGGAACGCTTACCCCGCCCTTGGGGCAACCCGCTGAGCTGTCAGACGCCTTAACAGCCACCGGATTTTTTTCCCCTGCTCTCCAAGATGAGGAGGCATCTATCATGTCGGGCAGGCAGGCTCCAGCCCAGAGTTTGGCATTTCCCGAATCGACGGCTAACTAAGAAGGGAAACTCAAACCCAAGGAAACTATTGATTAGGCGGCAATCTGGCGGTGGACTTCACTGTGATTCCCGCCTCCACAAGGGCATTTCATTGGCTTTAATGGCATTTATGGGACAAATTTTTGTTAGCAAAAGTTATAATAGGCTCAATAACGATATAAATACAGTTCAAGGCAACTACTTGTAAATAAGCACTTAACATAAATACACACATTATCTATATAAATAAGTCTCAGTGGCATTTAAGCACGTTTTCGAGTGAATTAATTATGAGGGAGTTGATTATGATGTCAATGAAATAAGTAACTAATAAAGGCAAGGCTCAAAATATAGTAATATTTAATTATAACAAATATTCAAACCACTTTATTAGTACATTATTTTCCAGCAAAGTATTCTCTTAAAATTATATAACTTTAAGTAATTTATTTCTCTTAATAAAACTACCCCCAATCCGTAGATATATTTTAGATATATTTACTTACTTATTAAGTAGTATAAGGTATATGTTAATTAAACCAGAACACCGCTTAAATTTAATGCAAATAAATCTGGTGGGAAGAATTTCTTCAAAGCCATCGGTGGCAGGAACCTCGACTTTGTCTCTTGCTTTGAGGACACGAGACCAAGGAAGCTCTGGCTATCAATCACACTCTCCTGTGCTCAGAAACACACAGCAGACACAACAAGGAGATGAAATAATTATGCTTAGCTGGCATTCAGTCGTTGCCATAGAGGTCCTTGGAGCGTCCTTTGGCGCTCTGGTTTCATTTACATGACGATGACATCTCTCGCTTTGCTTATAAATAATTACACACACGCACTGTCGCTGTGTCGCTGTGTCGCATACATTTTGATATTTAATTTTTATGTTTTTGTTATCTGCCAGGTGAAATGGCAAAACAAGGCAAGAGCAGCATTATTTTCTTTTCTGCTTTTTGGCTGATTTTTACATATTTATGAGGGCGCCACACAGACGACGACTGTTTCCCCGGGGGGAATGAATAAATCCGTGCCGGGGAGGAGCTGGGGGAGGGCCTGGGGCCACATCCTGTGTTCGCCCAACTAATTGAAAACTAAAATGTCAATGGCAATCTCATCATCCGCCAGCCAGGATCATTCTATGCGACCAGGCATGCCACTCACTCACTCACTAACACCCCGAACCCCTCCGGCTATCAAATCTGTGCTATAAATATGCCGGAATAAAAAGCACTATGAAGGCACTGAGGAAAATATTTAAGCTTTTAAAATATCTACTTAAAAAATAAGTATTCCTACTTACTTTCTTGGCAAAAAAGCTCCGGGCTTAAACACGAGCAAGGTTTGAACCTGTTTTAAATGTTTTATTTCTGTAAAATTAACCAAAAATCGTACAGTAAAATGTAGTATGTTCATTGGTTTTTTCTCTACCTTTTACCCATTTATTTCTCTGTGTGTAGCCCGCAGTCGACGATGGCAGGCTAACAGCACAGAGTTGGCAACTTCAGCGCGGCTGAGCACATAAAACGGCTTTTCATTCGTAGAGCCCGTGAATTGTATCGCCGCCATGGCTCCGTAGCTCCAGCTCCTGGTCCATCTATACTACCAGGTCCTTCTCCGCCATCTTCCAGCCCAGGCTTGATCCTAATGTGCTGCTGTCAGAGCCTGTCGACGTCAGGCGGGCTCTCGCCGGCTATTTCGGGGATTAATGTCAATGTGAAAGGATTTTAGCCATGCATTGGAACTCCAAACAGAAGAGCCCTTGCCGGGTCCGAATACCCAGTCTCAGTCCCAGTCTCAGTCCCAATCCCAGTCCTTGTGGCTACTTCTATTCCCATTCATATTCACTCTGAGAAAATTGAGTGGGTTTCCTACGGGAATAAGGTATGTTTGAGGAGAAAAAAAAATTTCTATATGTTCTAGCAAGTTTTAGGCTTCAAAAATCAAGGGGAAAATTTTATTAAGTAATAGAAAAAATATATAATTTAAGTAAGTTTCAAGTAGGCTTCATAATAATTAAGTTAGCCTTGATATTTTTCTATATTTTCAAAGTGCCGTCACTAGTTTATTTACTGACTGGAATGGACCAACACACAACAATGAACACGTACACAAAATACGCAAAACAATAAATTTAGAAATATATAAATTTGTTGGTAAACAAAAACTAAAAACAGCCTCAGTATGCCCAAGGAGGAGGAGCAACTCATGGAGGGGCCCAAGCGGCTGAACCGCGAGCTGGCCCTGATGCTGGAGGACAAGCAGAACCTGCAGTTCCGCAATCTCATGCCCGAGGCAAACAACATCTTCAGGTGGACGGGCCTCCTTATGCCTGTGGATCCCCCCTACAACAAGGGAGCCTTCAAGATAGAGATCGACTTTCCGCTGGAGTATCCCTTCAAGCCGCCGCGCATTCACATTAACACGCGGATGTACCATCCGAATGTGAATGAACGGGGTCAGGTGTGTGTGCCCATCCTGGAGACGGAGCACTGGCTGCCCACCGCTCGCATCGATCAGGTGCTGCAGATCCTCCTGGCCACCATCAATGATCCGCAGGTGGAGAATGCCTGGCACGTGGAGATGGCCGGCGAGTATCTCAACGATCCGGCGAGATTCTTCAAAATGGCCGATGCCTGGGTGCAGAAGTACAGTGAACCCCGGCCCACCGATCAAGAGCTGGAGAAGTTTGCACGCAAACGGAAGAAGATGATGTCCAAGGACTAGGATCCTGCGTCTCTCTAGTACTCTATCTTCTCTTTTCTCTTTGTAATTATTAAGAAATTTCCTAGTGAGACAAAGTAACTTTGCAATAATATTTGTTGAGTAAAAATGAAAGGACAGTGTGGAATGAACGTGAAGTAAGAGCTTTATTTCATTAACTTGTTTTTATGGGGAGTTTCGGAATAAAATAAAATATCCAGGACCTCCTATTCGAACAAATCCCAAAACAAACACTATTAAAATCGCATTCGTTCCTTGTTTATTGCCGCCATCAACACCCCGTTTTATCGATATATTTTTTTTTTTTTGCTGGCGACTTCTAAGGATTCCTGCGATTGGGTTTCCCGCGGCGAGGCGACTTAAATTGCCGCCGGAAGCTTTGTTTTGCTCAGCCGACACCCTGGCCATCTAATTGGGATCTGGGAGCAGAACCCGAACCAGGACACTTCTGTTCCAGCTAGCTGCGATATAAATCATCCGCTTCGGTGGCAAAACAAGGATGCCCTGGCCTGGCCCCACGCGGCGTCGCTCAGCGAGCGGGCGGCATTAGCTGCCAGTGTCATTGCCATTGCCAGCGGCATATCATCATCCGAATCATCCGCCTCCGCCTCCGCATCCGAGTCATCATCATATTCCTCTCCGTACACCCATTCGCAGCAAAGTCCTGCTGCTGCTGAACCGCTGAAAATCCGTGCTGTGTCCGGGGCCGTATAAATTTTAGCAATGAATGAATCAACTTTACGAACATCGAGGACACATGTGACTTGCTTTACGGCTGTGCTCCCCCGTCACTCGTCATAGTTGTGGCACTGAGAGAAATAATATATAAAAATAAATACTCCTCCTGAAGTAAAGTTATAAAATATTTAAACTTTAACATAAAGGGGATCGTATTTCTACGAAACAGAGCTTTCTTCTCATTTAAAAATACTTGCAACTTACCTTTTTACTTTTTATTAAGGGAATTAATTTTTTCTTCCTGTGCACAGTCCTCTGTGCATGTGTGCGTATGCGTTTTATGTGCCTGTGTGTTTTGGGCAGTTCACTTGATATGCTCGCTCGCTCTCTATCTGCGACCAACTTGGACTTGTCAATGGCAGGAGTGGGCACTAAGGAGAGAAGCTGGGAACTGGGAGCTGGAAGCTGGGACTTTCTGGTGATGGGTGATGGGAATAAGCTGCCACTATAATTACAGCAAAGGCCAAAGGCACACACACACACACCCACCCAAAGCCGGGGCTAAAGATATTTGTATCTAGTTTCTTTACTGCTGGATTTACTGCCCCATCGGATGGCTGGAGGATGGTATGCTGGAGTGATGAGTGGAGCAGCAGGAGGTGGAGACGCCAGATAACTGGTGTCCGGAGCAACCATTGTGAAGATGGATTACCATGGCGGCGGCGTCAACAGTTTTTCTATGCGCCGGCAGCAAGCGTCGAGCTTGTGGCTTGTGGCGTGCGTGTGTCCTGTTAAAACTGCCAACTGATTATTATCACCTTCCAGCTGCCAGGACAGTCATTGACACCCATTGCTGTTGCTACCGCCCCGGCTTCCTACGAGTCTTCAGCTCATGATGCAGTTAGCGAAAAAATATTCAGAGAGTAAGGGATGTGTTTGATTTTTTGTTTAGTAAAATTACAGAGAAAAGGATGCTGGAACTAGGCTTTGGAATTAAGTTTAAGGTTTGTTTGCATGAGTAATTTGACCTTTTTAGTTGCTTATTTAATTTTGAGGGGTAATAAATGTGTTATTTTATTAAATATCATACTAAATTGTATATATTAGGTCAGTTTTTAGGATCTTTCTAATATATAAACCCTATAAGGGCTGCCAGTGAATTAAAAATGTGTTTAATACAAGCTTTTTAAATATATTTAAGGAAGATTTTCTGAAGTAACCGAGGCTTTTTATTTTTTGGCAGGCTTGTTTGACTTTAAATTTTGTTTCCTGTTTTTTCTCATTAAATTTGTACTAAAATATATTTTATTTATATTTTTTATTTATCTAAGATAATCTTCATCTTTATTATTTTAACGATTATTACTTTATTTTCGGTGTAGTTCTGTGATCCCTGAAGTTACTACTTCTTGGACACGGCCACGCCCACTGCCCATCCCAAGTGGCGCCCTCTAGTGTCTGTCACTGGCAGAAGTCGTTTGCTATTTGCTTCATTTCTCCATCTCTCTTTGATTCGCTTCTGCTTCTGCTTCGCCCACTTCATCTTGCTCTGCTGCTTGGCGCTGCGGCAATGAATCGCAGTTTTTGATTAGCTACAGACAGATGACGGAGGACGCAGGACGAAGGACGCAGCAGGAATTATATAACCGAGGCAACCATTTCGGAGTTTTCCCTATTTTCTGTTTTGTATTTTGACTCAATTCACACGCTTTTAATTACAGCTCAGAGTTCTTTGCTGCTCGAAACTAGTCAGCAGATTTTTATACCCGGTACCCATAGGGTACAAGGGTATTATAAGTTAGTGCCAACCGAGAATGTATGTAACAGGCAGAAGGAGAAATCTCCGACCCTATAAAGTGTATATATTCTTGATCAGCGTCACTAGCCGAGTCGATCTAGCCATGTCCGTCTGTCCGTCTGTCCGTCTGTCCGTCCGTGTGAAACAACAGATCTCAGAGACTATAAGAGCTAGAGTTACCAAATTTGGTGACAACATTGGAATCTGTTGCACGCAGATCAAGTTTGTTTTAAAATTTGGCCACGCCCACTTCCGCCGCCGAAAAACAAAAAATACGGTTTATAACCATATGCGTGATTTTCGGCGTAAAGTAAATAGATAGGCTTAATAAGTAGGCAATAGTGGACGTGTTCTGAAAATTAAAGTAAAATCGGATGATAAACATAGAAGTTATTAAGCAATAAAGTTTCTGAGAGAGAGAGAGTGAGAGAGAGAGAGAGAGAGCGCGCGCACGTGCGTGTTGCTCAACATGTTCCTAGCAACATTTGTCTTTGTTGGGTGTTGCTCATCATGTTCCTAGCAACATTTGTCGCTTTTGAGAGTTGCCCAACATGTTCCTAGCAACATTTGTCTCTTTTGAGTGTTGCTCAACATTTTTCTAGCAATATTTGTCTCTATTTGTCAACATTTCCTTTTTTCCATGTTCATGTGCTGTTTAATTTCACCCACAATGCTTTGGGTACCGGGTATCTTACAGTCGGTCACACTCGACTGTAGCTTTTCCACTTGTTTGTTATAAATTTAGCTATTTTATATGTTAAAGAAAATAATGATAATATTTCTAAGATGTTAAATAAATTATATTTTATTTTATTTAATTGACTTTTCGTTCGATTTGTAACAGAAAAATGGGGAAAATGTATTTAAGCCAAATGTAATAATGCGGCATAAATTGCCAATCGATTTTGCATTCATTACCAAAGAGGGCGGCCAGCGGGGTTTATAACAATTTACGACCTGCGACCCATAAAATATGCAGCTTATAAATTGCATAATTTATACAGGACCCTCCGCACAGATATAGACAAACAAAGTCAGATTGAGATATGAGGCAATTGTTAATTCATATATGAACTCGGTTCAGTTGGATGCCCCTGCTGCAGGGGCCGAAAAACGCTTACAAGTAAATAAATGCCAGAGATACAGATGCACAGATACAGATACATAGAGAAAAAAATGTAATTATGTTGATTCGAAATTATTTAAAAACTAATTTGAAGATGATATCATATTTATAAGATTTATCTTCATTAGCCGGGCGAAAGTAACCCCTAAAACCAAGTAAAGAATAATAAATTCATTATCCCTACACCTATATTTCTCTAGATGTACAGGTGCAGTATCTGCTGGCTACATCTACATCTACACCGATACCGAACTGCCACGAAAGAGAGCTTAAGCGATATACAGAGATTTCCGCTTCGGTTTTCCGCATTTTCCTTTCGTTTTTATCGTATTTGTTTTCCGTTTTCCGTTCCTCCTGCTGCTGCTGCAGCTGTGGCGGCTGGTTTGCTGTTTTACGGTTTTCTGCCGTGTGCAGTGCTTGTAAAACCAATAAAATCAATTAAAAGGCACTCAACATGCAAACAATTATATGCAAATTTATTTATACACACACACACAGCTAGAAGCACGCAGGGAATGGCAAAAGGAAAGCGGAGTGAAAGTCAAAGCAGGCAGAAAACAACGCTTTTATTTAGTTAGTACCTTTCCGAGGGAAATGGGAAAGGGAAATGGATTTGATGGGTAGATTGCCTTTGTGCTTAATAACTTTGTTAGAATAATTCCAGAAAAAATATAAGAGGAGTTTGTATTGTTTGCAGGAAGTTAGGTATTCCAACTTTCTGCAAAATATATTTTTTAGGCTGATTTATAATTTGTATTACTTACTTTTCTTTATATTTATAAATTGAATGAAACTTAAGGCTATTAAAAATTGAAGTTTTGTAAATGTTTAGCTTAAAAATAATACACATTAAAGTAGAATTTTAGGTTTTATTTATTCTGTGTCATTTTAAGAGTATAAAGTTTGTTGATTTATTAAATATTTGTTTAATTATCTGTAAATATTAATTAATATAATTTAAATAATCTACAAAGGCCTTCAAGAACCTTAAAATATAGTCTTTACCGGGTATCTGCACGTCGAAGAACTAATCCGGTTACATCTCCCAGCCGACATTTGCATATGCCGTAAAAAACAAGCAACAAAAAAGCAAGGACTCGATGGTCCTGCGAAAAATAAACCCTACGCCTTCTGGGCAGCGTCTATAAAAATATATACAAGGAAAATAAAGCAAAAACAAAGCAAAATAGCAACCAAAACAACAGGCAAAGCAGCTCAAAGGAACGGGGCCATACAAAGGAAGAGGCTAGGGAGGCGGGGGAAAAGGACTCGCAAGGACCAAAAACAGTGTGAACCTGTTGCGCACACCACAACAAAACGCACGAAACAAACACCAGGAGCGACAGCAGCAGCAACAACAGCAACAGCAATAATGGCACACAAAGGTCCTGTGAAAAGCCAGGGAGATCCCTGCGAAACGAAACGGAATGGAATGGCAGCGGAACAACTGAAATACAGGGAGGAACAACAACAAGTGCAGCAAAGAGCGCAATTGAAAGCGAAATTGAACAGCAGATTGAAAGCAAGAGCGCCAGTGAAGAGAGAGCGCTAGCGGTGTAGCCTGCGCAGCTGCAGAGCGAAAGTAGAACAGAGGCCACCGGGTAATGAGTCTAGTTCATGGAATTAATAAGCGATTGGCCTAAAAAAATAACTTTAATTCCCAAAAATATCTATAAAAATATATAAATTATAAATTATATTATTAAACAATCAATAAGCTACTTTAACTACTAAAAAAGAGAAACTGGAACAAACGAAACGCTTGAAACAGTTGATAGCTCAATTTGTAAAAAAAAGCGGGGGTGGGCCGAAGAGTATGAGTTAGGGCGTAAGAGAGGGCAGACCTCGTTAGCGTTTCGTTGCCAGTTGTTCCTTTCCCAGAGAGCGCCGCTCTTTCTCTTCTGTTCTGTTACTCGGAATTCCTGCCCGCTGCTCTGTTAGGGCTTCGCTGGGTCCTCCGTTGAATTCGAAATTTCAGTTAAATTTGAAATCTCGCTCGGTTCGGTTGCAGGAACGGACGACACATTCGCCAGACAACCGAAGGCTCTGAAAGCACCAGCAGTCGTTATCCTGTCTTCGTGTCAACAACGTGTTGCAGTCGCAAGAAAAAAAAAAACGAGCCTAAATCGCCGCACAATAAAGCCTCTCGCTTTTAAGTTGCAAAAAGTGTCTTCTCGGGAACTACAAAAAAAAGCAAAATGGGATTAAAAAATTAGTGAAAGTCCAAAAAAGCAACAAGTCGTGACTGCAATTTATTTGCCATAATCGTAGCCAGTTTATATAACTTAAGCAAGTGCTGAAATAACGTTAAAATCGGATAAACAAGAGATTTATCAGTGGAAAGTGCTGAGTTTATAAGTTGAAAATAAAGAAAAGTACCTAAAAAACTACTAAAAAAAAGTCAAAACAAGTAAGTTTAATTTCCAGTGAAAGTTTAACAAGAGCTGCCTTCTTTTTTGAGCTCACAGAACTGATTTTAAGACTGGGTCAGATTTATTTGGGCTTTTAAAGCTATAAACAAACATTAAATATAATCAAACACGAAGTTTTTTAAAGAAAACTTTAAACTTACCACCTAAAATATTTAATATTCAATCAAAGTGATTTGAAGACGCTAAAAAAAACATTGATTTAAAATATACAGACTTATTTTAATAGATAAAAAAGTAAAAACAAACAAAGAAGACCGCCTAGATCGAAGTTAAAGAATGCTTAATTGTCAAAATATTAGTATGCTTTAAATATACTTTTTTATTAAATATAATCAAAAAAGCAAACTTATTTTCTCTTTTATTGCAAAAAATATGGTCTTATCTTTAATATTTAAATGAAAATCACTCAGAACTTAAATAAACAAAGAGTAAAGCCAAATTCTTATTGGTTTTGTGTTAAAAAATTCAGATTATTTCCATAATTTTTGGCTTAAAAATATTATTACAAAAATTGAAATGAATGTTTTTATTTCATTTCGATAACACACTAAATTAAGGAAATAAAGCTTGTATTAAATCAGAAAGAATTGCGAATAACTATAAAAAGCTGAATATTTTCTTTATTATATTTTCTGACACAATCACAATCAGATGCAAAAAGTGAAACCATAAATTCTCTTTATCTAAATAAATCTCTGGGGTATTTTGTAGTTTAAAAGTGGAACGTGTACAGCAAAAAATCGTGACATAATCTATAGAAATTTAATAACAAACAATATTTCGCTCTCTGCAAATCGTGACTAAAAACTGTGATTTGAAAAACATCAAGCTCTGAGCTCAACTCTCAAGTTTAGGTTCTTTATGGTTTTCAGAACAGAATCCTTGATGCCTGCCTGGCTCTCTGTGTGTGCTAGTCGTACATTTTTTGTGGGTCAATGGTCCCTAGTAGGGCGAAGGACTCAGAACTAAGGACGAGGCGCACACACAATGAAAGCGAAAAGAAATCATGTTTCTATGATGTATACTTATGCGCATTTATACATATTGCCTTCTGCTAAGTGGGCTAAGCAAAGTCAGCGAGATTCCTTGCAGCAACAGCGGCGGAAACTTTTCGCAGGACGAAAGACAGACAAACAAACAAACAAACAAACAAACAAATAAATAAGCGGCAGCAAACAAAGGCAAACAAATCCCTGGGACATTTTCTTGGAATTTAATTCAATAAAATGAATTCCAGAGCGGTTCCTCTCCCAGGGTGTCCTTATCCACTCTTGCTTTCAAAGTTGTTCTTCGTTTCAGTGGTTTTTTTTTTCTTGTCCTATTCCCCGGCTAAATGTCTGCAAATTAACTTTGCAAAAAGCGAAAAGGACGAGAAAAAAAACGAGTTCCATTTGACAAATCGCAAACGTAAATAGATCCGAAAAAAAGAAGCTTCTCTGGATTTTTAAATGTAATTTAAGTTTGTGGAACTCTTGGCCCTCGACTGCGACTCCTTTTCCCACAGACAAATGGCGACGACCAAAAGTTGGGGCAAGTTGCAAGATTTAACATTAACCTTGGGCTTGGGCTTGGCCCCCTTAACCCCCTTAACCCACAAAACCCAATGTAATGGACTCACAGCCAAAAACTAAATCACTGTCATTGCGGTCAGAGATTCACATCCCGAAATACACAGACACTAACACGGACTCCGAGGGATATATGTGGATTTATATAGAGCAGAGATCCGGAAGGATAGACTGAAGTGCGGTGCGGGAAGGCTGAGGCTGAGGCAACTATTGTTAGGCAATGATTTGCAATTTGTTTGAAAAATGCATTCACAACCACAAAAGACAAACAATCTGAGGGCCGAGAGAGAAATAGAGGAATAGTGGGTGGGTTTCGAGCTAAGCCCTGCACAAATAAAACCATAAACAAACGCACCGAGCCAAAGCCCAGATACAGATACAAATACGCTCTAGCTGGAGGGATGCACATGGGGAAAAAGTCATGAACAACTATCGTTAATAAACTATATTTAAGAGCTTACAAAGAGCTAAGCCCATACCCTAAAGCTGCCTGGAAGGTAAAGTTGTCTTCATTTAAACCTTATTCTTCGTTTAAAAATAAGTATTTTATCACCAGACATTTTCTAAGATTTTTCTTTACTTTAAACTCCCCCAAAATCTACCCATATTTCCCTCTGTGTATGGCTGCTGATGCGGCTGCAGTTTGCGGACTGCTGGATTGCTTTGGCTTTCAGCTTGCAAAAGGGAAAGCTGACAGGGAACCCGGAGAGACAAAGGGATCCGGGAACTACATATATATATACATATATATACTCTATAAAATGTGCAGAGCCACAACCGTCAATTGCCGGGCAACCAAATGTCCGCCTCTACGCTCTAGACTTCCCTCCACAATCCCCGCCATTCAGCCTCATCAGCAATCCGCGACAATTCTTGGCACAAACTACTTTCCAGGGCGCTCCACTTTCTACGCTCTTCGCTTTCTAGTCTCCGTCCTCCACTTGCTGCTGAAGCACTCCATCAGGAGGCAATTTCATATGCGGAGCGGAGCGGACGGAGCTCTCCCTGCACTGAACTGCATACAATTACAAGCGAGCTGCAAAATGTGCACCCAAGTATCTGGCAGATACTTAATAGCAGCAGCGCAAGATGCAGATGCAGGAGCTTCAGCTTCAGCTACAGATGCAGCACGAAATGGCCCGGAATGCCAAACGAATTCATATTTGATGTATGAACCAGAGCCAGAGCCAGAGCCAGAGCCAGAGCCAGAGCCAGCAGCTAGGGATGTTCAAAGGAAATGCCAAATGAGATGTTTAAGCATATTTTGGGGCAAAGGCAGAAGGGAGAGTAAACTCCGTGTGAAAGCTGATATGAAACGAAAGGAGGATAGCCCCCAAAGTCCTGTGAACTTGAGGAAGGGAAATATTTGGAAAAACGAAATGAGGTTTAAGGCAGTTAAGTCCCTAAATGTTAAAGGTTTCCTTTTAGTATTTCCAACTAGGATATTGATTGATAGTGCAGACTGGGATTAGGCTGGGACTGAAAATACAAAATATTCGGGATCTTAAATTATAAATTTAATATTCTTTAAGCTTTTAAATAAAACAGAAAAATGTTTAAGCAAAACATGATAAAACTATCAATAAAAGAATATTTCATAGAAGTCAAAATAGCTCAGACAAGTTCATTGACTTCAAATATAAATAAAAACTTTATTAAATAAATTCTTATTTACATTTTAAACCAAGAAAAATATTCCTTTTCAGTGTGAAATAAGATATAATAGATTTATAAGATCTTGGCAACATATGAAACAGGAAAAACTTGCAGTAGAAATTATTTCTTGAAGAAACCTTTCAACAAAAATGTAGAATATATGTATATTCCCAGAGAGCTATTACTTTTCATGGAAATTAACTTAAATATTATTAAAAGGCTTTTTCTTGGAAAAAAAATCTGTTATTAAACCAAAGTTATTATTCAGTTCTTAGGAATCCGAAAAACACAGCAGAACTTCAAGGTAAAAGTCCACTTTGAAGACACCTCGAACTCCCCTGAATCCAAGGACAAGTTCTGGCGATGATTGCTCTCTGCCTGAATGCCTTCCTGCCTGACTACCTTCCTGGCTGCCAGCCTGCCAATTAACATGTCAAGTCGAGTGTCGGAAGTTGTTGGTTTTCGGTTCGCGAAAGGCTTTTCCTGGGGAGCAAGTTTTCCACGCGATTGGCCGCAACATTCCCGGACACGTGTTCCCCGGGACTTTCCGAACTTTTGCTTTAAATCAATTAAAGAGAAAGGCCCGCAGGCGGTGGAAAGGCGATGGAAAATGGAAAATGACCGATCCCAAGCAATTTGCGGCACATACTCGGTATCTGGGGGAATCTCGGAGCAGCGGCTCTCAAATGAAATGTCACGCAAGCAAATGAAATGCGAGACAGCAGGCAGGCTCCAGTGCCAGGGCCATTTGCCTGGGAGCGTCAGGAAGCTATTAAATCTACATAAAATTGTAGAAATGTGTGGCATGTTGAGCAATTACAACTCAATGGTGGCTGGCAAGGGGTTCCTATGGTTTCGGGGACGACGACGCACCTTACAGCTGACATGCTCATCTGAATGCAAAGCCCAACCATGTTTCACTGGTTTCCCACCCTCACATCGCCCCCTTGGTTGAGAGGGGGATATATAGTTTTGTTCTCGTTGTTGTGCGGCTCGAGAGCCGTTAGGAAATTGCACTTGCCAGTCCCTCTCTCTGCCACTCCCACATTTCCCTGCCATTTCTCCAGTGGCGAAGTGGGCGTGTGAAAAAAGAATTAAAGTCAAGTGAGCGCACTGAGACTGAATACATAAAAGGTGGCGGGAAAAGCTGGGGAAAGCCATGCACCCGGAGAAAGGAAATGGATACAAAATTAGGAGAAGAGTTGCTAACAAAAATTATTTTCATAATTTATATTATAGATTTAAGGGTTAAAACTAAGATAACATGTTTACAATTCTTAAGTTAGCAATAAAATAATTTTTGGAGAGTTACATCTATGTTAATTTTCACAGAATAATTTTAAGTTGCTAGTTCTGAATACGAACTTGGGAGTTCTAAGCTTTTTCAAACTATAAATTGAATCATTCTACTACTGCTGTTTAACAGGGGTAATTTTATCCCAGTGTAGACCTTGTCATGGAAATGCTAGGGGAAAACTCGAAGGAGGCAGTAGGAGGCAGTGAAAAGGCATTCATCTGGTGGGCGTGGCTGCTGCATGCACAACAACAATAATACCAAACTAAGAGAAGCGGCAGCAACCCAACATCAACGTCAACGCCGAAGAAAAGCCGGAAAAATGCCCAAGCTGTTTGGCCTGGCCACAGACGAGGGCTGAGGGGAGTCCCCGCCTGCACTCAACATAGCTATTTGGCCATTTTTTTTTGTTCTCTTTTTTTTTTTGGTCCCTTTCCCGTCCAGAAAGGTATAATTTTCGGCGCGACATTTGACGCGACCAGAGGCCAGTCACCAGTCACCAGTCTGCCGAGTCGCCGCGAAAATGAAATGTACAAAAGTTTGCCCATTTTTTTTGTGTCCTTCGTCCTGAAGATCCTAATCGCGCTTAGCCTGAACGGGCAATTATTTGGGCATTTATCAAAGATTTCATTCTGGAGTTGGGTTTGCTGGGTTGGAGCTCAGGGGCGAGAAAAAGGTGACAGATTGTTTAAGATTATTCAAATGGGAAATGTAGTTAGTTTGGAAAAAGAAAGAGTGGTGGAGAGCTGGTGACTTCGATAATATAATATTTCTGGGTGGAGGTGGTAAATCTCCAGGGGAACAAAGTTTAATTGAAGAGGAGTTTGTTTTAGACATATTTAAATTGAATTTTTAATGGATGGTTATTTTTGAACCTAAATATAGATAATATTTTTGAAAAATACAAGCTTTTACTTTCTCCATTTTAAAGTTATCTCCCTTTCCAGTCAGTCACCTTTAAGCTACCTATCAAGGTTGATTTTTCCTGACACCCACACCTTTTTTTTGATACTACACAATTTTTGCTGGAAATTTTTTCTGTGAAAAATTAATTAGCATAAAATACACACCGAAATCAGTTTCGCTTGGGCGGCGAAAGGAAAAGTATAATAATAGCAGTGGAAAATTATGGGAAAGGGAAATAGAAGAATGCGGGAAAAAAGGGGATAATGGGGAAGGGACACGACACCGGGCAAGGGTCACGATGAGGAAATGGCAACAGAAATTGATAAGAAATCTGATGATTCAACTTGTTAGCCATTGGTGCTGAGAGTGGGACAGAAAGATGGTGATGGGAATCGATTGGGCACCCGGATGGACATCGCTCAGATGGAAATCTAGGAGAGTGGAAGATTTTTTGGGGATAGAATATATAAATTTTAAAGAAATGTGGGGTTGGACAGGAAATGTTTTGGAAAATAAATATGGTTACAAGTTTTTTCTTTTTAAAGGAAATTAAAAAGAAAAAGCAAGGTGCTCTTTATTTTTCTAATCTTCTTTAATATTACCTTATATTTTAATGAGCTTCATGGATATATTTAACATATTTTGGAAGAATTATTTGCTTTAACTACTAGATTTTCCCGCAATCTCGGTTTTATATTCTTTATAAACCAAAACTTCCCATCAAAAATACCAGCAGAAACCGCAAATGCCTTGAAATAATTCGGCGAACTAGCCATAAATTTGTTAATCAGTTTGGACAAATACTGGAACCCTGGAAGCCCGGATCCCAAGGTGGCCTCGGCCAATTGAGATCACGATGATTAAACTTTCAATTGGCAGTGTCAAGGCAACGCTTTTCCATTTCCACCCCAGCCACTTTTCCGCCGCAAGCCCACAGGATCTGTGAGGGGATGTGGATATCTGGATGTCAGACCCACTCCCGGCAGCCGGGGGTCCCGAAAAATCCTTTCAATTTCCGCTGCTCGCAGACATGCGAGACGACCGGGAAAAGCGGAAAACCTTTGCTCTCTGTCTTGCTCACCCCCCAACCGTTAGTTTAATTTGTTAGATTAGTAAACAAATGAAAATTAATTGAAGCAAACGAAAAACTTGGCCCCGAGCGCTGCGTCGAGCTGGAGCTGGAGCTGGGAGTCGAGGAAAATGAGGGAAAACTTTTCCTAGCCGTAGCCATAGCCGTAGATAAAACGCTCGTCGAAAGGACCTCTTGAGTGTGTGTGGGTGTGTGTGCGTTTGAATCCAACAAAGGTAGCACAGCAAATTGTTTCTGCTCTTTAAGGACTTCAAAAGGGGTGAGAGAGGCGGGGTGGGCCGTGGTCGCCTTGGTGAAAGTTCTGCTTTCACCGGGTATAATGTCTTGATTTTCGTTCCATTGTGCGGATTTGATTAACTTAATTGTTCGGCCGTAATCTTCGATTTGCGGGTCGCAAAACAATGATTAACGCCAAGCCTCGCTCGAAGGATTGCTAAGCCGCTTTTAATGGCATTCTAGCTGGCACTAAAAAAAATAAAAAGGATAACAGAGAAGAGGGAAAAACTAGGTAAAGCGGAAAAACAAAAGCGGCCGAAAGGCAGGCACGCGTGTCCTGTATTTCGCTGCTCCGAATCCTGTCTCGCTTTTAGTTCCTGTCATGCGGGCAGCGGCAACAAAAGCGCAATGTCAGCGGTAAATCGGAAGTAAGGGATATATAATACAGAAAGGATATACACAGGACACGTAAGGCTGGCTGTGAGAAAGTGTACGGCAAAACAAAACAATCGAAAATTATAAAATAACAAAAGGGGCACGAGGCGAGAGAAGGAGGAATCGATTGGACGGCGAAATCTTTTTATGCCGCCAAGGATCTCTGCTCTGTCCTTTGTCCCTTTTTTATGCTGCTGCGTTTCGCTTCGTTTTTTATTTATTTATTTTTTGTTTCTGCTGTACGCGTCACGTATTGTCAATAAAAAAATAATAATAAGATACAATAAATTTTTACCTTTAACGAGTGTCGGAGGCGGCAGATGGGGGAGCGGGTTAGAGCAGGACATGCGTGTCCTTTTCGCGCTGCCTTTGTGCGTAACTGTAACGCGGGCGCCACGCACAAAATATAAAAAAAAAATAAACACAAGTGAGAGGGGCCATATCCTGCGTATCCTGCGCCGGGGACGGGGACGGGGACGGGGAGTACAAGCAGCCTGCAAAAAGCAAACAAAGGCAATGACACGAAACGATGACGACGGTCCTAACAACAACAAACATCAGCAACGAGCAACGAGCAACGAGCTCAGCGAGCAGCAGAAAGCAAACAAATAAAAGGCGCAACAATTGCAGAGGAGGGAATGTGGAACTTTCCCTACAGTCGCCGAGCATTTCCCCCAATTTCCACCCACTTTCCACTTTGGCATTCGCCAAGTGCGTGTGTAATTGAAACTAGGCGCCTCAGCTGGATATATGCGTACATGTTTATAGAGCAGGCCTCCTCCGAGCCAGGATATACGTATATGTGTATATTCCCCAAGGAGCCGGTAAAGGCCACTGAACTAATGCGGGGATTTCCTTCTACCTGGAAGAATCCGCCCGGCAGGTGGAAGTGGGGATAAGCCGGCTATGATTGAAACTATCGCTTGAAAATGCCAAAAAAGGTCGAGTTTTTTAAAGAAATGAAGATGGGAGGTCTTCAATGTAAAATAATTTTAAAATATTTTATTCAAAATGAGTAATAATGTGCTTGAATGTTTTATAAGGAAATACCTTAAACGGTCTTTTGGATTTTTTTAAAGGGAAAAGCCGGCTATAATTGAAACTATCGCTGGAAAATGCCAAAAATTCAAGAATATATAATATATTCGTCTTACCGAAGTAAGATTCCTTTCTTGTTTGGCTTTTCTAAATTAGCAAACTGCAAGGGTATGTAAACTTTGGCTTTCCAAAGATAGCTTCCTTGCTTGTTTGATCTACTGCTTCTTTAAATAATAGTTTACTGCTCTAAAAGTTCACTAACTTTAATTTTAAGCTGAGATCTTGAATGGAAATTGAAATAAACCACACAATTCCCCAAAGACTTTAAATAAATGTTCTCTATGAAACTCCAACTTCATTATAGGGCTCAGCCCTTCCTTTGACAGGACCCCTCGCTGTGCAGCTAAATATCACTCCCTTTTCCTGCGTTATAAAGTACACAAATGCAATAAAGTACACAAATGTCGATGGCACAGGTCAGTGCACTAAACAGGGTTTCGAAATGCTAATTCAACCCGATGACACCCCCACTTGACCCACGGCCTGATGCATTTTTAGACAGCCATTCGGCTAGTTGACTGTTTATCCCGGCCAAATAGCAAAATAGCACTGACAATTCCATTCCTCCGAGTCTAGACTCCGAGCGCTACTTTTCAGCGGGAGCTTGTCTTTTTACGCCACGCGGACAGTCCGAAAGGATGGCCCAAGGATAAAGCTGGGGGGATTTGCTGGAGAGGATCAGCCAAAGTCCCTGGACTACAACAACTTTCGGACGGCTGCAGCAGAAAGCAGCGGAAAAATATGCAAAAGAATGATAAAAATGGGGGGGAGATGGGGATGCGGCGAAAAAATTCGCAATATTTGTAAAAAGGACTACAGACAATTTGCCTTTAAATAGAGCGTGGCACTTCAAACAAGTGAAGCCGTTTCAACAGGACCAGAAAGCGGCAGCAGCAGGACCTCCTTCTCCTCCTTCTGGCCAAACAAAACATGAAAAAAGTACACGGCTAAAAAGAGAAAAACAAAAATGAAAGAAAAACAGGGTGAATGTAAGCCAGGCGGCTGCCAGAAAAAGAAGAAGCGGATGAAAAAAAATGAAAATCAAGAAAATGAAAAGAAAATAATATAACGAGCGCATATTAAAGTGGGTTTATTTATTTTGCCCTCGACGCTGTTGCCACTTTGGCCAAAGGTACAGGACACGCAACGCCGGGCGACAGGACGGGACGGGTTTGGTGGGGATGAGCGCACTGTTCCCTTTGTGTCTGTGTGTTTTTGCTGTCGTGTTTATTAAAAAATAATTTCCATGCTCAACTTGGCCTAAGCCACCCCCTTGTGCCAACCCCGTGTGCCATCAACAGTTTGCATTCTCAAGTGTCCCCGAGAAAACATTTGAAACAATAAGCTCGCAGGACCCTGTCATCGCCTCCGCCTCCGCTTCCTCCTTGTACGGATTCAATAATGCGAGCGACATCGACAGCAGCAACAGCAACAGCAACAACGACACTAAATTATTCAGCCGGCAAAGGAACGGAAAAATGTAAATCTGTGATTTTAATGCGTTTGCCAACTGTAAACATAAACCGAAAATATTACAAAACTTGTGCAAACACACACACACACAGGCGGAGCAGCAATAAAAAGTGAAGAAATGCCGAGGGGAAAGCATGGCATGGCATGGAAAGGAAATGAATACGAATGCGTATGTCAATTTAATGGGCGGAAACTGTTTTGCGTGGGCGTGGCACATGCCGAAGTGGCACAGCCACCAAAAGAAATATGAAATATTTATATGAACATTTTCATTTATTGAGCGTAACAAATGTGCACAAAACAAAGTGAGCGCGAAAGGGAGTCGGGGTCGAGGGACTGGGAATGATTCACTGTGCAAAAAGGTGAAGGACATAGAGCGGGAGGAGAACTCACCTGTGCAGGGTTTTTTCTTTTTTTTTTGTGCGTGCAGGATTGCCATCATCATAATCATTGGCAGATGGCGATGTCGTCCTACGAACCCACTCTACAGGGCCATCCACTTCACCCCATTGGGAGCCAGAGACAATCTGGGCCCCACTTTCTCTCTCAGCCCCCACCAACTCACTCGAAACTTTCGTCATAAATACTGTGTCTACATTTTGGATGCTCTTTCGAAGGGTATTTGGGTTACTTAAAAAGGTTTGTTGGTGGAAAAATGCTTACAAAGAGGAAAAATGTTTTAAAATCATTAAAAAATGCGCCTAAAAGCATGCTTTAAAATAAGTATCTTCAGGTTGAAGCTTTTGTTAGCAGTTATTGCTTGTTCTCGGGCACGAAAGGTAGAAATATGATTAGAAATCTTCAGAAAATATGCTTAAAAGCTTGCTTTGAGTTAGTTAACTTCACATATTCCCAGTTGCAAGCAGTTTCAAATATTTTTGGTCACCAAAAGATGGAAATATGATTAGAAACCTTCAGAAAATATGCTTAAAAGCATGTTTTGCAATAGTTTACTTTAGATTGTAGCTATTGATGCACGTTTTGCATACTTTAGCTCACTTTTTGAGTTGAAATTAAATCTCTTTAATGAAAAATCGAAAATGTATATAAAACTGACAATGGAAATCAAAGAATTTGGATTTATATAATATGTATCAGGTATAATTATATACGTGTATCATAAATATTTAAATGATTAAAGGTAAGCCTATTTTTCTTTAATACCTTTTTTTCTGAGGTATAAATGCTTGGGAAAAATATATTAAAATTACAAAATATTCAGCACATTCACCCAAAATATTTCCAAATTAAAGAGAACCCACTATCTCGGTTATTTCAGCTAGATTTTCATAATTTTTTCCCCCACTTTTGTTCCCTGTTGTTGTGGTTCCTCTGCTTTCTTTTGTTTTCGCTTTCGCTGCCTTCTGCTTGTGCCTCTGCTTTTGCTTTCGCTGGGCCTGGCATTCTTTGTTTGTTTATTTGCTTGTTGCGGTATTCGGGGAAATTATTATATTTTAATTACACATGCGTTCGCCGCTCGCTGCGCTGTCGGCGTCAAGGACAACAAACAAGGAGCTGGAGCGAGCCAGCGAGCGCGTGAATGGCCCAAAAAATAACCGCAAAAATGTAAATGAAAATGGCGTGAAAAATCAGTTTCATGGTTTTTATATCCCTGTTTATTTGTTGTAAATGAGCACATTTCGGCTGGTTACGAAGGGGGCGGTTGTTTACAAGGGCGGCCGGGCGGCGGGCGGAGGGCGTGGCGTGGCCATGGGTGCGGACACAACGGAAGTTGATTATGACCATTTAGCATGGCCAGGGCCAACGTCGAACGGTGTTACTTCCTTGGTTCTTGGCAGTTCTCGTCCTGTTGCTGCTGCTGTTGCTGTTGCGTCGGCCTAATTAATTTTTGTCACTAATGTTTATATAGTTGGTAATGGGGACAGGTGCTGCTCAACACACTCGGCCAGGCAGCTTTATTACCCAATTACATTAGCCACGACTGTGTGTGTGTTTTTTGTTGTTTTTCCAAGGGGGAGTTGGAGTTGGGAGGCGGAGCTAGAGGTGGTTCCTCAAAAGCTGTCAGGCGTTGTGATTGTAACAACTTTGTTGGGGAGATTTTTTTCTTTTTTTTTGTGAATTGCCTTGAGAAATCGTAGAATGTAGAAAGAAAAATAATTTTATGATGGGTTTTCGTGATTTTATAATTAATAGGAGTTGAGAATATGAATATAATCTTAAATATTTAAAAATAAACAAAAATGATTACATTATTATGGGTCTTAAAAAATAATCTTAACCTTTATTTCAATATAATAAAAAGATGACTAAGGCCAGTTTTTGTGCTTTCTCTAGAGCTGGCTCCAGGCTCTCTTGAAATTTTTCTTCCAAACGCTGAAAGGGAGATTGCTTTACTCTTCTATTTTAAATAAAAATTCCCAGGGATAATATTTTTCTGACAGTGCAGAAATAAAATCAAACAATTGATGATCTTCCAAAGAAGGGAGGTAGGGAGAAGCCCCGTGTAACCTGTCACACGTCCCACACACACAAACCAGCCTGGAGCTTGTTCTACGCGCCTCCCATATCATTCGCGGCTCTCAATATTAAGAAATAACAACTTGCCAACGGGCTTGGAATTGGGGAAGGATCTGTAAGGGAGGAGGCCCAGGAATAGGGGCGGAGCTGGAACGGGCACCAGGGAACTTTGCTTTTGGGGTCTTCAATGTAAACAAGCGGAACAAATATTTAACTCGCAGGCAAGGCGCTCGCAGCAGTGTCGCCTTCGTGTCCTGCGAGGGGGTGGGTGTGTAAGTGAGTATGTGGAGAGCCTGCCACACACACACACAGACACAGACACGCTCGTATCCTTTGGAAACTTTTCTGCTGCGAAAGGAGCTTGCGGCTCCGCTGTCGCTTATTTGTCGCAGCAGTCGAGCTCAAAGCTTTGGCTTGTTACACTTTATGAAATCAGCTGCAGTCCTGCCAGTCCTGCCACGCCCCTCCTGCCACAACCAACCATTCCGCCTCCGCCCCGACAAGTGTTTATGTTTGTCTTGGCGAGGCGGCGGCTCATAAAGTGCCTGGAAAAGCGAGTTGGCAGGACCTCAGAGCGGGGGCGCTGTCAAAAGTCACGTCGAGAGAGAGAAAGTCCTGGAGCATGTCCCTACCATAAACTTCAACTGGAAATTGTGCGTAATTATATTAAATTTTTATTGCCTCACATGAAATGGAAACGTTGCAGCAATTTTCTAAAGCGACTCTCTCTCTCCGAGATTATCCACATGCAAATTGTTCACATGGCATCCTGTTGGGGTAAATAAAAAACAGGGAGGGGAAAGGGAATGGGAATATTAGGAAGGAAGCTAAAGACAGGAAGTTGAAAAGGGGAAAGGAAGCCAACGATTTAGGCAAATTGATTTTAATCAAATCAGGAGGAGCAGGAGGAGTAGAAGGAGGAGATTCCTGTAGATGGTAGGGAGTAGCCTCGAACTGATTTCTGTAGGAAGTAGTTTGGGAGACAGTTTTAGAGACTTAAATAGACTTTAAAGCTGGATAGGAGTATTAAATTAAGTAAAAACATTTAGAACTAATGTAAAGTATAAAAAACATGCTTTCTTTATATCTAAGAAACAAACCCAATAATGCCTCCTAAAATATCCCAAAACAGCCACAAAGTTCATTTCCCCCTGCAATAAGACCCTAACTACTTTAATGATCTAAACAAATTCGATCGTTTTTATATCGTTGCTATATCGTATTACCTCCCACTTTCAGCCTTGCCCAATTGAACAATCAATGTCATTGAATCCGACTTTCCATATGTTTTACCCACAGCCTTTTTCCTGATTTTTCCTGATTTTTGGCTTCGGTCGGTTGCCAATGGCAGCCGCCGTTTGAACTTGTTTGACATTCCACCGACAATCAAATTTAGATGCCTCGATATCCCACTCCCAATCGCCTTCCAGAGCCCCGACAATTGTTCGGTTCGCCACAAAGCCCGCCGACGCCGACGCCGACGCCTACTCCTTACTCCTCAGAGAGAATATTTCGCTGCTCGCCTCCGTCAGCAATTATTCAATGCTTAATCATCGAAAGGCATCAGCGGCATGAATGGCATAAATCTTATTAAATATTCAAATGACACAAAAAGTGTACACACTACACGCTTACTAGATAGGGGGCGGTGGCCACAAATGCGGGCATAATTAACGGCAAAATGGGTAAAAAAACAAGAAAAAGCGGGGCAGAAAATGGTCAGCCAGCGTCGGGGGCGATTATGATTGCAGTAAACAACCACCACCCCCACAAGATTATGGAGTCATCCATCCCTCGGAGCAGAAAAAGTGGTTAGTGCACTAAGAGAAATGATAAAAAATTATTATTATATTCGGGAACTTGGCTATATCTATTTCCTAGCTATAAATCAGAGGACACTCTTTTCTAAGAAGCCAACAAATATTTGTCAGACTTAACTCAGTCGCATTTTTGTTTGTTTAAATATTTAAACTACTATAAAAATTACTTTTAAAAGTTCAGCTCATTTGGTTAACAATTTAAGTATTTTATTTATTTTTCTACATAGTTAAAAATAAGTTTCCAAGGACTCTTCCTCATTTAACCTTTTCGAAGTCACAGAAAGCCACTTCCAAAAGTCTTTCCCTAATTATAAGCCAATTTTAGTGGCAAGAGATTCCTTCTTTAACCCAAGTTTTCCCCGAGTCTGTGTGGCAAGTTCTCGAAGTATTTCTTTTTTTTTTAATGCCTCCTCTTAGAGGCGTAGCCAATGCAATTATTTCATTTCCATTTTCATACAGGCGGCACAATGGAGTGTCCCCTCATGTCTCCCCTCTCTTTTTCCCCCTTAATGCCACACATGTGGGCGTGGCTCGGCCCCCGAAGGGGAATTGCCTAGGGCTGTCGTCATCATCGTTATCGTCTCCGCAGCGCGCCGGGCGAACGAAACTATTTGAATAACGCGCCATCCACACCCACGATCCCTGAGCCCAGACCTCTGACCCCAGACCCCTGACTCTGCCCACGCACACACCACACACATTACACACACTCCGCTGCGGCGGCACAGGACCAGGGCCCCACCCAGTGTCCCCCTTCGTGTTAATAGTTTTTCCCTTTGTTCCCGAGCCTTTTTCTGCTGTTTACGTTATCGCATGTTTTGGCTGGAAGCGAACTTAGTTGGACCACAATTACTGGAAAATTAACGCAATTAGGATTTGGCCAGGGCCGAGCCTTTGATCTTTGAAGCCTATGAAAATTATATAACAAACTGGGGACTGCAAGGGAATATTATAAAATGTAATGGAAAAGGTGGAGCCACAAAGGGTTTAAGTTAATGGGAGAAGCTAATTTTGGGTTAGAATATAAAATTAAATAATTAAGTAAACGTTGTGGGGAAAGAAAATAATAAATAAATAAAGGGGAATAAGATATAGAATTATTTTAAAACTATGAACTAAGCCTAGGGAGCTTAAGACTTAAAGAAGTCTTTTAGGAAATAATATTTCTGCATTTTTAATTCCTTTTAATACCTATCTTACAATCTTAAGACCCCAAAAACTTAACTACCTTAACTCCAACCAGTATCCCTTCAAAATCCTTACTCATTCCCTAGATTCATGTATTATTCTCAGTGCTATTTATTTAATGCGTAATTTCCATTAACGTCCCAGGTCCTCTCGGGGGGCTTATGAATAAAGTATGCACCGACCGACCAATTCCATAAGCGCTATAATTTAGTGGCTGGAAGACATGTTTGTAACCAGACCGAAAACATGACATTATAATAAGTAATATCAAACTAATTCGTTCTCCCCTCGCTTTCTATATATTTTGCAGAGACATTGCATTAGTCAGCAGATCGTCGTCGTCCTGCTCAGTACGTGACTTGGCCTTTTCCAGGACTCCACTGAAAGGTAAGAGGCAGTCGGAAATACTAGGGGAGGAGCTGAAAATATACATATGCCGGAATACTCTCTGGCCCCCGTCCAGGAATCCCAACTAATTAAGTTGAGACCCTCATGAAATACGCTTTTAAAGTGCTGCCGACCAGGTGTTTGATGAAAGGTGGTGGGTGGAGTTTGGAGAGACTGGAATCTTGGCAATGTTTTATTCAAAAATTGCTAAAATATTTGGCAAGTGAGTTAAAAGTTCCACAGACGACGAGGACTCGTCTGTCTGCCAAGTCTGTATTTATGTTTGCCGCCGTGTTTGTGCCTCCGCCTCCGCCTCCGCCTTGGCCTCCCCCAGTTTGTGTTTGTCTTTGTGGAGCATTTTTGCTTAACTGAAGAAGAATTTATTATATCAGCAGGGGGCAGGGGCTAGCTCAAGCAGCTCAACGAGCATGACAAATTTTCACTTTGCGTCAGGCAAAAGTTGCAACAAACTTGCAACAGCGAAAATAATTTCGCTCCTCGTTGAAAGTCAAAACACACAGCCCAAGCCCGAACCCGAGCCCTCTTTCCATAAAAAGAAAAATCTCAAAAAAAAAGGGGGGCGAAAAAAGCTGGAAGAAAAAGCCCCGGACGACTACTTATCTGCCAGGACAGTCAGCCAACACTTTTGGCCAGGTGCTGCCAATTTGGGCGTTAAGCAGTTCCCCAGAATTTGCGAAAGTGGTTACACTGTAAGAGTTGCCCTTGATTTTTATATCTTGAAATAAGTTTATAAAGAAAATTATCAGGGTTTAAAATAGGGCTTTTAGGCTCTTGACTGTTGTTTAAAAATCTAGTATTAAAAACCTCAAAATAATTCCATTTAATTGAAACTTTTAAGTAGAAAAAGGTGCATTAAATGCGCATTAAAGACTTAGATATACTTTTCTGTTTAATATATAATTAATAATTCACTTTATTCAAAATCCATAAAAATATTTACAGGCTAGCAAGCTCGTTAGCCCATTGTCAGGTCCCAGTAAAGTTGAAGACCCTTTTTGTTTACCATTTCCTTTCCGTGTTCCCGCGAGATCCTTGGAGCAGGGTGAGCACGTTAGCTGACAAATTGTGCAGCAGGACTTAAAGCCAGAAAAGAGGCCACCAAAAAGCGGGTCTCCAAAAAAAAATCAAGGAGTGACGGCCAAAGTAATGTGCCAGCCAGCTCAAGTGCAGTGGGGCGTTGTCTGTCCCTTTTGCCGCAGGGGGCGTGGCAGGTGGCAGGCATATGCATATAGCCAAGTTCCCTTCATCTCCTCGTTATTTTTTTTGCGAAACCAGCCAGAAATATGTGTCAACAATATTGGGCGAGGATGAAGGACGAAGCGAAAGTTTTATTCAGCTGACAGGTATGCTAAAAGCTAAAAAACGTTCAAGACGACCGACGAGTCCTGCAGAGGTCCTGGGCAAATGGAAGCGCAAGTTGAGAGTAGTCAAAAGTGCGAGGAGGAGCCACCATCGGGTCCCAAGAAGGAACATGAATACCATTTTAGGTAGCTTTGCTGTGTGTGTGCAAATCTTTCATTTTCGCAGGCGGATGTGGGTGAGGTCCTTTCTCCAAGGACAATATGTGTGACAGCTGGCAATGACTGCCTCGCATGATAACTGAAATAACAATAACCGGGCCAAGAAAAAAGCGAACAGCAGCGGCAGCTGAAAGGGTTAACAAATGGCAGTCGAAACTTTGGCGCGACTGTCAAAATAAATGCGAAGCAATTTATGAAATATTTATGAAGTGTGACATGGCTGACAATAAATATAACATATACATACAGGGGAAGGAGCAGGAGACGACTCCCCACCAGATTTGATCGAAGCAGGCTCCAACTGGCGCTGACAAGTGACGCAAGCCAAAGACAAATCCAGATATCCTGATATCCCCCGCAGAATCCTTAATAAAAATGCGAATAAAACGTGGCCGTGGACGTGCGGACGTCATAACTTGGCCACGCTGATTGATGGCTGTGTTTCGTCTGCCGTTTTGGCCCTGCGTCATTTGTCAGCAGGGAAGCTAAGGATAGGAGTCAAGGGAGAGCTCTGGAGGAGCTGGGATATACAGACGCTAGACAGGAACTGCAGTTTGTCCAACTGACCAAGTTTTTGTTGCTGCCGCTTTACTTTGCAGCTAAACTAAATGGACAGAGACCAACCCTTAGTGGCTCCATCTCCGATTCCCTTACATTTCCACCTCACACGAGATAGTCAGTCACTCAGTCAGTCCGAGTCAGTCAGTCAAAGTCAAGCACGTCCGAGCTGCGTTCATGTCACAGCTTAAAGTTATATTCACATGATAGGGATAGCAGGACGTAGCACGTATAAATATATGTATGGGAAATCCTGCAGAGAGAGAAACTCTAAAATATTTAGGAAAATAAAGCAGGACGTGTCTTTCAAAAATCCTAAAAATAACAATTAGATTGAAAGCTACCTTACCTCCAAGTTTTATAACTGGTTTTATTATAACCTTGCAATCTGCAGATTTATTAACCTGATAAATACTAGCACGGAAAAGCTATCCATAATGACCTTTTGGCTTAGTTATGCCTTGTTTAACTTACCAAACTGCTTTTTAAAGCTAACTTCCTTGCTTGTTTTTGAAGAAATCAATGCCTCTACCATTATCCTTTTTCCCTGTGTACCCTCTACGAGCGATGCTCATGATGATGCTGCGGCTGAGCTGAGCCTTTGGCTGCTGCCGCCCGAGGATGCTGCAGCTGGTGGGGGCCCGGGGACTGCCATAAACAACTACGAGTCTTCCGGCATAAAAACTTATTGTTGACAAAACCTCATGACACACGGAGAATGTCCTGACTCTCACGCTGGAGTGAGACATGTGGACATATTGTTAAAGTCCTGGCCCGACTGATGATGATGATGATGCCGAGGAGGCTGGTGTCCTGGCCTCACTGGCTGGCTGGCTCTGCCTCAGCGGAAGTGTCACCATTTGTCAAATAACGAAAATTGAAAACAATTTCCACGCAACATCGTAGTCGAGTGAGTCCTGGCTGATCAAGACTTTCGACTTGCGACTTGTGTGTCTGTGTTTTGCCTCAAACTTGGCTGATACGATGCGGCAAACAAGGCCATAACCAGAGAGTCCTGGGCCGCCTTTTTAAAGTTCTCAGTCTGGGCTGGAAAATATTATCACGAGAGGGATATCACGAAGGGGAGCTATGGTTGTCCCTCCTGGAAAATTGCCGCAGTCGCAGTCGGGGCTGTCAGCTTAGCTGCGGCTTTGCTCCAATTTCCCACTGGGTCGCCGTCATCATTGTTGTTGCTGCGGTTTGCTGCCGTTGTTGCTTATGTTGCTGTTGTTGCTGCTGCTCTCCCCTCTGTCCCTTGTCGACAGTTCTGTCACACTTTCACACGCTTTTCCCCCGCTTCTCCCTTTTGCTGGCACGCACACTGGTAGACTTTGGGGGCTTTCCACACAGACTTACATACATGTGCATTTCTCGCTTCGAAAGTTTAATCGAAATTATAAACAACAAGACAAATTGCTTCTTGTTGCAATTTTCCTTCACATTGCTGCTGAGACTGGCTGAGAGGGGCTGAGTGGGGCTGAGAGGACATTACAGCGCCCCGGATCCCTGGCTTGTCATAGCTGTTGCCGCAGGACCTCTTGCTGTTGTTCCTTATGTTGCTGTTGCTAATGTTGCTGGTCATGTAATTATTCCAGATGCTCCTGTTGCTCTTGCTTTCGTTCAAGTCTGCTTTTGCTGCGGCAGCTCTCGCTTTCATTGATGTTGCTGGCTGAATTAGGGCAACTTGCAATGTTGTTGCTTCTATAATTGTTGCCAAAGTAGCTGCTAAAGTGAAGAACAATTCATGTTGCTGGCTCAACTTTAAGTAAGCCTTCCATGTAGCTTTCATGTTGCTCGTATTATGTTGCTAACTTTGAAGAAATCCTTGTGATATTTCCTCTCATTAATGAGCCCTATTTCTCTCTGTTAAACTTAGGGTCCTTTAATTCTCTTTGTTAAACTTCCTATCCCTTTAATTCGGCTCTTTGCACTCATGTTGCTCTAGTCTCTGTACTGCTTTTGGTCCTGTAGTTTCTTCTGTACAATGTCCTTGCTGTTTCTACTGCCAACAATATCATAGTTGCTGTTTTGCCTATATATGCAAGGATATACTGTGTATAGTCCTGGTCCTACCGCTGACAAGGAGCAGCCATGTTGCTGCTGCTGCCGCTGCTCCTGCTGCTACTCGCATTTCCCCAGAGGGAATAATTTTCTTGGTAATTGTTTGTCGTCAAGGTTTGCTATGTCGGCTGGCTGGCTCTCAGTGCTCCCTGTGTTTGCCCACTTTCCGAGATGGAGAACTTAAGCCAGGAGATCAATTTGTTCGCAGCTTGCATTTAATCTACAGCAAAGATTCCATCTATTTTTGGTATCTAGAGAATAAAGAGCTGGTCGGTCTAGACATCGTTATCGGGTGTATATACTTTATGAAGTTCAGCTTCAGGAGATGAGGGAAATAATTCCTCTTCTTTAATACAAGATGAGAAAGGGAATATTTCGAATATTTTGATACAGTATGCACAAGGGGAAATTTTAGATTTAAAATTAATAATAACTAAAATATAAATGTAAATTTCAGTCTAAGAAAGTATAGTTTTCTTTGATTAAATTAGAGGAAAGGAGCTTACTTTAATATGTTTCTGTTATTTTATTAAATATCTAACTATATATCCCTATAGATAAATATTTTCTAATTTACTTAATCATTATTTAGCTATTTTCTTTTCGGTGTACTTGTTTTTGGCCCTTTCCCGTTCGATTTGCGATTCGCTTCGTCGCTTTCTGTTTTTGCGATTTTGACGTGAAGGCAAAAAAGAAGTTGGCTCTTTTGATAAATGACTCATGAATGCCGAGTGAGGAGTCGCATAAATCTTATGATTTATGCATAATCAACAAATTGATTTTTCATTTGCTTGTAATGCTCTCTCGATGGCTCTCTCTCTCTCTTAAAGTCTCTTGCTCGCTCTCAGTCCCCAGGACCTCATGAGTAATTGGCTGTCAGCGAGGCGTTGCAATAAAAAGGTGTAAGTGTAAGGAGGAGTCCCTTGACAGAAAATCTAATTACACACACACACACACACACATCTGCTGGGAGCGAGTGTGTATATTTTTTGATTTGCTGCTTGACGACACACTTAAAAATTCCCAGAATATCTGAAATATCTCCCCCAAGCCAGCTATCTGTGAGCTGCGGCTGCTGTGGTCCTCGAACCTGTACGGGCGTTGGCGTGTAAGGACATTTTAGTTTCGACTTTGCTTTGATATTTAAATTGAAGTCATCAAGTCATCTTCAGCTGGCAGCGTCTGGCTCTCCGTTCAACGCTCAACGCTCAACGCTCAACGCTCTCAACGCCAAAGTTTTCATGTATATTTTGAGTACTTAATCCTGCGGTGTGAGCCACTTCTAATGCTCCTTGAGCCCTGAACTTTGGCCAGGACGAAGGGTCCCCGAAGGGAGGAGGAGGAAGCTGAGACGGCAGCTAAGCCGGAATAAGCATCGCATCATGCTACGCAGCACTTATCATCGTTTTATTTAAAATTTATAATCGAAATCAATGTAATGAAGCATGCCCGAGTCAATAACTCAAGTGACTTTCGGCTTTTGGCTTTCGGCCTAATCCCCCAGCATTTTCCTTCCCACCCTCGATATTGCGACAATATTTTATGCAAATCACTGGGCTCTGACTCCCGATAACGACGATAACTCACTTGACAACTGACAATAACTTATTTACACTTCATTATGCCAACCCGGCCGGAGTAGAGAGCAGAGTTCAGGTTCCGAAATATGCCCGGCGTCAGTGTGACTTATTAATTTATTAAAAAATACGAGCATAATTAGAGAGCACTTTGCCCAATGACACTTGAAATGCAAAAGTGTCGGGCACGGAGGGTTGGCACTGGATGAAATTCGTAGGCAATTCGCCAGCTCTCGGCCGTGTTGCCGTTGAACGAACAATCAGCAGCAGTGTTGCAGTTATTTATGAGCTCGATAAATTTGTTTATGGGGGAAAATGGGAAGTCAAGGCAAGCGGGGTGGGAAAATCCCACTGAGGCAGGCGGAAAAGAGGCTTTTCCCCGGGACCAGGCAAAGTGACAAAGCAGCCGAGCGTCAAATGAAGCCAGCAGGAGGCCAATTCAACTTTCATGGGGGTAAATTTCGAGGATGAATCCCACCGCGGAGTCCCGTGAATTGTGCCAAATGAAATATGAGCAAAAGTGAGAAAGTTAACAACATTAATTAGCATTTTTATGAAGCACTTTCCGCTGCCTGCCTCTCCTCCCCCAGAAGAACGATAAAATAAAGCCAACGAGTGGGCAAAATAAAGCGAAATGAATGCTTATCAACTCTGGCGGTTCCAGTTTCAATTTTTCGTTACCTCAAATAAGGCGGAATTTATGACGTAGCATCGAGCTCTGAAAGGGGCAGAGAGCGCATAAAATCAAATCCATTTGTTACGAGATGAATATTTTTTGAAACAGAGAATCAGGACCATGAAAATCGAATATTTTCGAGGCAGTCATTTCCACCTTGGCTTGTTTTTTTGGCCAAGACACTCTGAGAAAATGTTTTTACTAGAAATAAATAGGAAATAGAAGAATGTATGGAAAGTAAACTTTATTATTAGCTTGAAAATTAATGTTTCAGTTTGTAAAAACAAAAATTGGAATTTAAAAATACTTAGAGTTATTAAATATCTTTTCTATGTGTCTAAAAGTATGCTAAAGAAAGCGACAATGATATTTTATTCACATTATCATATAACAAAATTTTAGTGCATACTTTTGGGAGAAAAATAATGTTTTAAGGCCTCTTAAATTTTAAATTATTTCGATTTCTCTGAAATTCATACTTTTTATTTACTTAACCACTAAACAAGAATTCCTTACATACTTTTAGGAGCCTTATAATTATTACGTTTTCTTTTAAAATTATTATTTTTCAATACATACTATTTTTGTAAGTATAGCCCCTAACCCTGAAATAAACAAATTTTATTGACCGCATCACTCCGTATTGTTCTCGTATTTTTGCAGAATCCTCCCCGCCGAGCTATAGGAACATCCTTGCCATGTTGCCGCATCATCAGCGCCATAAAATGGCGGCATCGACGGGCCGACGAGCCATCTGCTTCCTGCTCCTCTCGCTCCTGCTCCTGCTCGTGCTCCTGATCGAGTCCACCGAGGCGACCCGCTCCAAGGAGGAGCGGCGCAGTCGGGGCCGTGGCAGTGGCACTGGGTCGGTGGCCGCCTCCACCAGCAATAACAATGGTTACTACGTTGGCTCTTCGTCCTCCTCCTCGTCGACGGCTGGCTCCTCCTCGGGCTATGTCTTCACCAGCAGCAGTGCCATCAACTCGGGCAGCGTTGGCTACAGCGGACCCATGGACAGCACTGGGTTCTGCATGCGGCGACGGGACATGAAGCTGATGTGCTACTGTACTCCGGACGAGAACCATGTGCCCGTGCAGAAGGCCGAGTGCTGGGTGTTCTCGGAGGGACTGCACCAGAACGACACCACCTGGACGCGATTCTATCAGCAAAAGCGTCTGCGGGAGCTCAAGTTTGTGATCCAGAACAATGCCCGATTGGACTACATACCCACGATGATCATTGAGCCGCTGAAGAACCTGAGCAGCATCGTCATCGAGTACTCCCAGGTGGAGATTGTAAAGAGCTATGCCTTTGCCAACTTGCCCTTCCTCGAGAGGATTATTTTGAACAACAACCACATCATGGCCCTGGATCAGGATGCCTTTGCCAATCACATCCGGCTGAGGGAGCTGAACCTGGAGCACAACCAGATCTTCGAGATGGATCGCTATGCCTTCCGTAACCTGCCGCTCTGCGAGAGGCTCTTCTTGAATAACAACAACATCAGTACCCTGCACGAGGGTCTCTTCGCGGACATGGCCAGGTTGACTTACCTGAATTTGGCCCACAACCAGATAAATGTTCTGACCAGTGAGATTTTCCGGGGCTTGGGCAATCTGAATGTGCTTAAACTGACGCGCAATGAGCTGAACTTTATCGGGGATACGGTCTTTGCCGAGCTGTGGAGTCTGAGTGAGCTGGAACTGGATGATAATAGGATTGAGGTGAGTTTCGGGGAAGATTTTAAAGCTGCTCCTCGGTAACTAGAATAAAACTAAATAATTGAAAAACTTGAAATGGTTGGATCATAAAGAAGTCCCCACAGCAAATCCCATTTAAGATGATACATTAATTCGCAGATTGATTGGGGTTTTACAAGTGCGCATTTACGGCGCTCGGAATAGTGGGTTCATTGCTTTATTTATGGCTCACCGCAGTGCCACCTATATAGTATTATTATAGAGCAGGGTAATGCAATCTACTGGCACCGAACTTCTCAATCAACTCTAATGCAAGTGGATTAAAAAGATTTGTCTGCCTCCACGGCACTTGGTCAAGTTGGAAGCAGCTGACTTAAGAGGCCATAAATTGCCGAGTGGCCATAAGAAACAGAAGGGACGAGGGACGAGGCCAAGGAGGAGGTTGAGGGCTCTGTTTCTGGCCATAAATGGCACATCCTTGGGGCGAAGGCACAAAAACAAGTTTTTGCTGGTGTCATAAATTCAATTCGAATGTCTATTCTTGTGGTGATTTAAGTGGTCACTCAGCATCGCTGGTCCTGGGGCGCAAATATGATAAATAGATTGGTAAATTATGTTTTCGGGGCCAGTCGTAGCAGGTCCTGGCTTAATTCGACCAGAGTCCTGGACACTGGACAGTCGCCCCGCTGACAGCGCTGCGGCTAACAAATGTGTGTGCGCCGCAAGTTAATCTACTTACAAAATATTGAATAACAAATCATGGGAATAATGGATTTATGGCGCTCCCATTCTGCCATCTGATATGCGTGCGTGGTCCTGGTCCCTTCTGTCCTTCTCCGTGGGAAGGTCCTTGTGCCATAAAAATGGCCAGCCGGGGTAAATAGAAAAAATGTCGCTTAACACTCGACGAGACGGCGGAGGCAAGCGAGCCGAGCGGAGCGTAAATCCTGAATATCCATATCCTGGCTTGGCTCCTTCGCTTTTTCCCATTTTACAAAGTGCTCGCATATCATGTCACACTCAGACGACTCGCATATGTGTCAGGACACTATGAAACCAGGACGCTTACACACACGCAGAGGACACTCGAGAGCAGCCGCTCAAGTGGGGTCCTGCTCTGGGCTCCTGTTCCGGATCCATCTTCTTTGCCGCATTGTCATAGCCATAATGATTGGGCTTGTTATCGCCCACGCAGCGCATTGTTTCCCAGCCGGGATTCCGGTATTCCAGGACTCGGGCCAAAAAGTCCCCCAAACCGGACCAAGACGACTTTGTGAGGTGTCCGTGCCTGGTTGTCGCCTCCAATAAAAGCAAATTGTGTTGCATGTTTGGCTGGGGCTTCATGCTCCTTTTCCTTATTTTCCTTATTTTCTCCATCTTTTTTTTTTTGCTCACTTCATAAATCATTTTCCGTTAAAAGGTTTAGGTCTGACACAACATAAAACGCTGCATGAGTGTGGTGTGTGTGGGCGCAGGGGTATGAGGATAAACAGATAAGCGGGTTAAGGGGTTAAGAGGCCAAGGGGTTAAGCGAGTGTGAGCGGAATTAACGGCCTTAAGTAGCTTTCGGTCTGTGCTTTGCCAATTAGAAGAGTTAGCTCGGCAACTGCACTTTAACAGCAGTTTGACCTCAAAAGAAAGTCTGAAGTTTATCCAGCATTTAAGCAGATAATTGAATAAGGAAAAAAGTTTAAGTTTTTCCAGTGTATAAGCCCCTCCATGGCCTGTGTCATAACTTTGTTTACTCAATCCGCACATAAATCGCTCGTAAATTATATTTTTTCGCTGTTGTCAAGCTAATAAATTGGCATCGTGTAGGCATCGAAGGATCGGCCATCAAACTAACAAAATATCGCAATAAAATATAAACATTTTTTTTTATATGTCAATCATCTTGGCAAGCAAAACACAAGACACAAACACGGCAATTGGCAGTGGAAGGACATGGGTTATTTCTCAAATGCCAGAGAACTCTGGCACATGCTTCGCGCATTTGCTTCTTGGACTCGTCATTTAATATGCATAATTTTTCCATTTCCCCCGACAAAGCATATTGAATATTAAATAATGGCGGAAAACACCGCCTTCACTTTCGTTATTCGGCCGAAAGAAAGAAAACAGAATAAACAGCAAGCGAAATGAAATAAAAGAAAACACTTTTTCCGTATAATAAAATTCAAGACAAACGAATTGGGGCATACAAGTTAAAAAAACAAGCATATGTGTGTATGTGCCACACACAAACAACAAAGGCACAACTCTCTCTCCGTGAAAAACAATGAAAATAATACGCAAAAATGCGGAAAAATGGCAGCATGAAAATATTTTTCAGCTTTTTGTTAAATCTGCTGCGGTTGAACCGAAGAGCAGAGAGAATGTACATTCTTGTTTAATCGAATTTAATGTTGGAAAAAACTAAAAACTAATCTTTATAACCTTGCTTCCTGTTAACCCCAATTTTTGCAGCGAATTTCGGAACGTGCTCTCGATGGCCTGAATACGCTGAAAACCCTGAATCTGCGGAATAATCTGCTGAAGAAGATCGACAACGGACTGCTCCGCGGCACGCCCGCCCTTCTGTCCATCAATGTCCAGGCAAACAAATTGGAAACGCTGACCTTCTACACCTTCCAGCCAATTATGGACAATTTGGTCAACAGCACCAGCGAGCTGTTGGTGTCAGGTGAGTGTCCTCAGAGCTCCCGAAACGAGAGAGCCCGAACTTGGACAGTGACATGGGGGACATGACAAAAAGCTGACAAGTGCACAATCATCATGGATGTGGCGGTGTCCTGTCAAAAGTCCCCAACTTGTTATAATTACCCATACGCCCCGTTGGACCCGTTTAGTGCATATGTGTTTGTATATGCAGCCAAATGAGCTGAGCTCTCGGGCCATCAACTTTTATGTTCTTGGCACTTTGTGGGGCTCTGTTTGCATCGCAGTGCTGGCCACATGTCCTTTTTCCGGACAGGGAATGGGGATAATATTTTGCTTGCATTTTTTGGGCATTCCCCTGTTTTAAGCGAAATATAAACCAGTTGAAAAAATATTTATTTTGAATACAGCTTTCAATATAAATAAATGAAGCATTTTCATTCATCAAAATTCTCGCTATTATGAGACTCTGTATAAAAACAATAGAATACTGAAACAAATAAGTAAATAAAATATTTCTTTAAAGAGTAATTAATTTAAGCCAGTTTTTGTTCTATATTTAATTTGGTTTTTTTCCTTTTATCCTGAAACTATCCACTTTCTCCAAGAGCTGGCTGCCATCACTGTTTCCTGGACTTCATTAAGGAAATGTCGTATCGTCATTGCTCAAGTGTGCGCTTCCGCTGACACTCACGTCCTGCCTTAGGTCCTGTGTCCTTTTATGTCCTGTCTTTATATGGGCTCTACTTTCCCTCACTCACACACACTAAACTAAATTAGCCATTAAAGTGCAATTTTGAAGCGCTGCCCCAGCGAGCGGCTCGAACACATAACAATAAAATATCTGGCAGGCAGGCAAGGGGGGAGACCACTTCAGTTCGGTTTTTCCCGTCAGCTAATAGCTCTTCCAATTAGCGGCTTGATTAGCCCAATTAAAAGGTAAATGAAAATGAAATACCAACTGTGCCGACCCGTCAATGTGGGCTTAATATCCAGCCACAAAGCTGAGTAATACTTTGGTTAACAATTTGGGTAAATTGTGGACATTTTCACGCCTATTGTTCCGAGAAATAGTTAATTAAGTTCGAGGTTATTGTGTTTTGTGATAATTAGGTTGTGAAATTATAACGTTTTGTACAAATACAGGTTGTATGCATTTTGTAGCTTGCTGCCTGCCTTTAAATTCCTTTAAAATATTTATAAATACTTTGGGTAAATACCCAAAGCGGCTCTTAACTTTTTCGAATCAATCTAAGCGTTATGCATTTTCCACTCTTCAAAGAAAAGCAAAATTCTTTCAAGGCTTGCTGGCAAACAAAATGTTCAACCCACTTTTGGGGCGGCCACCTTGAAAGATTTACCTTTGTGTGCAATTTGAGTAATTTTCCTTCGCAATTAGACTTTTGGCGCAGAACGCGAATGCCAGGCCAGAGTAATCAGTGCAAGGAAAAAAAAAACAAAAAACTAGAGGAACTAACACAAAGGGGAATGGCTTTCGCGTCCATGAAACACATTTAAATATTTAACAACAGCCTTCAAAATCACATTTCTCTTTCATTTCGCTGCAGACACACACAGACACAACTTAATTATCGCCCTCACAGAGACACACACACAGTGGCGTTCTTGCTAATGGTTTGCCATTAGCATGACTCATTTGCAGCTAAAAAAAGAAAGTAGAAACACAAAAAAAAACCGAAAAAGGGACGAGTGACGATGAAATGTCGGAACATGTGTGTGTGGCTGCGTCGAGGAACTGTAATTGCATTCGAACACACTCGCAAACTCACACCGAGACAGACATTTCGTAAATTGGCTACAAATGACTTCAAATTGCTTTAAACTACAAAATATTTTCGCTTTTGCCAACCGAAAAACTTTTTAATTCATATGCAGTGATTATCCCCACACACACTCGCACTCGTCCTCCCTTTTTCCGGCACACCACACACACTGTCGTGGCATTTGCTGAATGGTTCATTAGAGCCAAAAGCCTAAACTTCTGAAAAACGCCAGTCCGGGGGCCCTCAAATATTTACATGCGATTTCCTGATTAAATTTGATCAACTTTTGCGGAGTAACTCCGAGTGAGAGGGCTCTCCTAATGAGCCGAAATGCTGTGTCACACTTCAAACGGAATCTCGGGGAAGTCGCACATTTTATTCATTTGCTTTTTCGACATTTATTTGTACCTTATGTTTGGCAGATTAGTAGGGGATAAAAGGTATAAAAGTACGTTAATATAAATATGTCATATGTTTTCTAGGACGATTAGTTTATTATTATTAATTATATTGTTATTACCTTAATTTTATTTCTACCATAGAAACTACTTTTATTTATTGCAAAGACTTTCATGAAAAATAAAATTAAAACTCTATTTCCATAAAACAAAACTAGTTTTCCCTCCTTTAATAAAAGTAAAACCTAAAATTTCTCCATTGCTCGGTGTGGTTTTTCCTAGTAGCTCCCTAATTAATATACACAGATTTTTATTACTTAAATCCCCGGTGTTCTTAAGTCTCAATCATCTCCTAAAACACTTTTACTTCTTTTTGAATTGGCCCAAAAACGCTGCTCAATTTAGCGAGCGACACAATTTTTCCAACTGGCAAGGCACCAACGCCCGAATAAGGCGTTTAAGGGATGCCCCAAGTGTTGGCTGCGAGTGAGGGAGTCCATATGTGTTGGGGGAGTCTGCAAATGGGAGGTGAAATGCCAACTCAAGTGCATAAGAGCGCATAAAAATTGCAACAAAATGGCCAAGGACATGCGATGCGAGCGATGTGGCCCGATGACTCGAAACAGACGTTGACGCTGTCGGCCAAAGATAAACTCGCACTGGCAGCCATAAAACGTGACAAGGGGGCTAAAGGCTAAAGGAAGGAAAAAAACGTGAGGGATCTGTCCGGCTTCCTTCCTGCTGCTGCTGCTGCTGTTGCTGCTGGCCAACATCCACAGTGACAGGCATTCCCGGGGCGAAAGTATTTGCCACGCCAACGGCAACGACTAATCGATCAGCTGATGGAATTTCTCGGCAGCCCGTTGCCCAGGGATTTGGACCCATGAAGGTGAGCAGTTGGCCGGACGGTGACGACGAGTCAGCAAAACTATTTGCCAAAATGCCCGTCACACGTTCGAATACTGAGGGATTTTAGCAGGCTCCAGCTTCTGCTCCAGCTCCTGCTCCCAGGACAAATGATCAACATGAACTCGCATGCAATTGCTGCACATGCATCAAGCTCCTCGGACTTGGTTGGGACTGCAATCTGGAGTCCGAGGTTGATAGTTGACTCGTCATTTCACGCCGTGATTTGTGCAGCAACCTGAACTTTTCACCCGGTCGTAATTGCCATTGACAGCAGCCATAGCAGCTAGCTAAGCAGCTTTGCAGGATGGTCCTGGCAAGGATATATTGATAGAAGGAGTTCAAATGCACTTGACTTAAAAGAAATCGTGAGGAAATCACTTTTAGAGTGTTGAAATTAGAAGGAAATTAATGAAGAATCTATAAATTATAAGAGACTTTAAATAGTTTTTAATTGTAATTAATAATTTAATTGAAAAATATTCGCTTTTCATGGAAACTTTTTCCTGCAGTGCAAGATTGAGGAGAGGCTTCAGCCTCTGGACAGAGCCTGCTTTGCATTCAAATGTTGTCCGTGTGCGGGCATTTGAACACCGGTCCCTAAACAATGCCCCAGTTGGCCATTTCACGGACCTTTTGTCCAGAGGCCCACCTCCACAAGGGTGGGGGAACCCAACTCCATCCACCTCCATTGCAGTTGCAAGTTGCAGGTTGCACCTATGGCCAATGTATTTGGTGAAAAATTTATAGGCACGCCCTGTGCCTGTGCTGTGGCATTTGTTTCAATTCCGAGGCCCCAAAGGGTCATGTGTGTCCTGTGTGTTTGCTTTGTGGGCGGCGAGGCCGAGTGGAATCGGTGGCGGTGTCCTGTATATCCTTGTTTATTTGTATGCGAATCACGTTTTGTTTGTGTCGTCGCGCCTGCGGTGTCCTCTAGCGCTCATGTCCTGCAGCCATTGCGAATGCTTCCGCTTTAAAAGCCTGGCAAAAAAAAAAAACGAAAAAATACGAAACGAACTGAAATTTTTCACAGAAGGCGCCGCCATGGCAATTGGTAATAAATGCCACGCCTTGCCCCACGAGGGTGCTGGCCAGCTCAATTGGTTCGTTATGCTAGTCGCCGGTGTCCGCTGGTCGCTGGCCGGTGCCCAGACGCAGAACAGAACCCAGTCGTTAGATGGAATTGAATGGTTATTGTTTCGAAATATAAATAGGATTTCTAACAGATTTTTTTCGGTCCAAGCTCCGCTTTTGCCACTTTGGCCGCTTTGGCTCGTTTGCAAAAAAAAAGCAAGAATGTAAAAACTGAAACTGTGACTGTGACTATGACAGCTGGAAACTGCAATTTGATTATTTGGTTCACCCTTTTCTGTTTGTTGTTTTCCCTTTTTCTGTCTCTGTTGGCTTGCCAGCACTTAATAGAGTATTGCAAAATGCGAGAGTATATAAATTTTGATGAGTCTGAGCCATATAGAGACTGAAGAAGGAATATATATACAAAAATCTAAGGTTAAAACGGGTTAAGGTTAGTTTTTGATGAAATCATCGTATAAAAAATACTTCAAACTATGAACAAAATTGAATAGAATTTCATTACTTTAATGTATTAATTTTCCATAACCTTAAGTTATCTTTCGTGAACTCAAAACTCCCTGAAACACAAGCTCTTAAACTAATAACCTCAAATTAATTTTAAATTAATATGGCTCTTAACCTAATATTTAACCCATTGCCCCGTTTAAAGCGGCTCATCGATTATTAACCTGAACTTAAACGAACTTAAGGCTGAAACCGTTCCTAGACCCCCGGCAAATGTAATTGCCCAGCTAGGCAGCAAATTAAACTTTCAACTTTGAAGCGGCCAAAACTCATTTGTAATGCAACGTCAGCATCCTTGTAAACACAACTGCTGGCTGGCAGCCTCGAAACTGCAACAATAAACAGGTATTAGGGATGCGTGTTTGTAGCCAGGAGCCAGGGAAGGGAAGGAAAGGATATTCATGCCGGAAGCGAGAATTTATTGGAACGCATAAAAGGCGTTTGCGCCTCATTGGCAAAAATGCCAAAACAAATGATGTTGGCCATAAACTGGACAAATGAGCGTGTGGCACGCACCCGAAATTGACTTTCAATAGTCAATGTCAGGGCAACAGCAGCACCAAGAGCAGTTGCTCCACGTCCTGCCCTTGGTCGTGCTCCTGCTGCAAATCCCGATGATTGTCCGCCATAAATCTATGGCTCAACATTGTGTAACATGTGTCCCGGCTCCGTTCGCATCCAGACTAATAAGTTGGACTCCGATTTGATGGGACTAGACCAGCGCAATTCGAGGTAAAGGGAAAGCTCGATAAGGGGAAAACTATAGAGAGTTTAAGAATTAATATTGGGTAAGGAAAACTCTAGAGAGTAATAGGGATTTACTAAACAGATTTTGTTTCATGTAGGAATGAATATAAAAGCTTTTTTTTTGATTATTGATTATTATTATTTATGAATTAAGGCACAATAAAATTTAAGGAGTAACACAGAGATATTTTGAAAATTAAAATAAAGTTTCTTAAAATAACAAGGAAACTTTGGTCATCCCTTAAAAGAAAAATAAATAAAAACGAAGCTTTGCGCATCCTTTAAAAATTTTAATAAAAAATAAAAAAAACTTTGAGCATCGCTAAAAAGATATAATAAATAGACACCTCTTAATATTTTTTAAAATTATTAATGAACCCTTCTTTAATCTGGCAAATTTTATTTATTTTATTTAAAGCCCTCATTTAATTCTTTGCCTGCCTCTGGAATCTAGACACTTCAATTAAATCTCTAAAAATTCCCATAGCCCCTTAAGGTCACCAAACAGAAGTTTCACTCCCTCGAGCCTTCACTGTACAGGGCACAAGTGTGTGTGTTTGGTGTGTTTATGGGGCGAACATGCATGCATAAGTAGTAATTCATTCCGTTTCGATTCGTTTCATTGCGTTTCATTTGCAATTTGCTGCTGAGCACTGCATAAATCACTCGGCCAGTGAAAGTATGCTAAGCCCCGGTTAGCCGCACAAATAGAAAGAGGCCAGGGGAAGAGGGCGAGGGGCAGAACTATAAATATTTTAGAATTCAATTTCCGCTTCCCTGTCAACCGCGCTTCCTTTGCATCTTGGGAGCATTGGGAACCCTGGGAGCCAGGCAGGACCTGCTGGTATACTCAAATTCACGCATCATAAATTAAAATCTCCGGCGCCTGTTCACGTAATTAAACGCAAACTCATCGCTCATCTTTTGTCCTTTTTCGGCTGTGTATCCTGGTGGCATGCATTTAATTGTCGGCGCCGCGGCATCGTTTTAATTACGCACCTTTTTCTATATAAAAGCGAGGCAAGGCGGCCGCAGGAAACAATTCCATTGAAAATGAAAACTGAAAACAGAAACTATGCGCGGCCGATGGATTGATGGAAATACAATTTTAAAGCAAACAATAAATGCCGGCAATTTGTGGAAGGGAAATTCGGTTGGTATGTGTGTGGGAAAAATACCCCTAGACCCGGTAGCCGTGGCTAATGGACATATTCGTGCAATTTTCCCTCCATTCCTGCAGCGGCCTGGCCTCATTAAGTAGTTCAATTAAAACTTAAATGCATATTATTTATGAGTTTTTATTGTTTAATGTTCGCCAACTTTTTGCGCCTTGAGGGGAACTCTCACTCACATGTGTGTGGCTTTTTCCGTATCTCCTCCGTGCCTGCTGCTCATCTGCTGCATATTTTATGGGGCTTGCCATGGACATTTCCCCTTTTCGACCCCAGAAATCGCTGCAAAATTGAATGACAAACTTTAAACGAGCTGGAAATAGAACAAACAAGTATGGGCGAAAGAAAAGTGCTTGGAAATGGAGCTCCTTAAAAACCTATCAGTGGTGGGTACACGGGGAGAAAGGGACTTTAAGGAGTTGCTTTAAAGAATTAAGAAATAGAATATGGGGAATATGTTTAAAGAAGATTTTCTTTAATTAAAAAACAGAGTCATCTTATAATGTTTTTTCTAATATATTTATTTGAAGTTAAAGCTCTGAAATTTAATTTTGTATATTTCATATTTCCTCAGTTATCTCGCTTACCCAATATTTTTCTCTCTCTGCTTAATAGCGAAAGAAATTAAGTGGAAAAGTCTCCGACTCAAAGACCCATTTCTTGACTGGCATTTAATTTTAGTTAGCTACCAAAAACTTAATCCAAACCGGCGGCTCAGATGACAATGGGACTGAGGGCTCGGAAAACTTTTAGCCCCTGTCCGTGTCATTTGGCACAGGCGGCAATTAAAGCCTTTTGAGTTTGGCATATGCCAAAGGACCTACCAAAGGACATACCAAAAGGAGCTACTTAAGAAATAGATACAAATTAGGGGCAGAACTCAGATACTGAGCGAGTGAGAGCCTGCTGATGGCTGATCATTAACGCGCCTTATTAACTAAATTTATTATAATTGTCAGCGCCAAAGCTGGCATAGTTTCGGGGCCTTAAAGTTTGACGACGGCATTTTCGGCGGTCGGATAATGGAGCTTGTTTATAATTTATGCGCATTTCAAGGTGCGATGGCATTAGGCGTGTTAATTTCCCGCACAAACCCGAAAGGATTCCGCGCCGTAGGCCTTATCCTTGGGCTTTGGCTTCAGCTCTGGCTTCAGTTTTGGGCTCTGCTTTTAATGCGAATTCATGGCTGTCATTGAAGCACTTATGCGCCGACATGTGTGTGTGTGAGTTGGGTAATCTATCTTAATATATGCACGCTTTTCCGCTTTTCCGCCACTCGATTCTCCCCCTGGGGGAGGGAATGTTTTGGCTGCGGTTTTTCCCCAGTAGTTGATGTACTGGAATTTTGTTGTTCTCGCCGCCTGAGCTTGCTTTACCTAATTTTCCGGACTGTGTGTGTTTCACACACACATATGGCAGGTATAGACGGATCGGTGGAGCGCACTGTGTACTCCGTGTGTGTCCTTAGCAAACACCTTCATCAATACTCGTTCCGGCTGTGACAGTAACAGGTAAGCCAGAGATGGCCTCATTAAAAATTTACTACTACTACAAAGGGAAAAACTTGCCACTTCAATTAGAGATATCCTTGGCTTGAAGGGGGATATATAAAGTTAATTATCATCATAAAGTGTAGCCTTAAATTGTGAGAAAGCTGTTGAAATGGGTTAATAAACAGGAGAAGGCAAAGCTTAAGTTTAATTTAATTTATAAAGAAAATACTCTATTAAAAAAAGCTATGATTAAAACATTTTTTACTAAAGGATTACCCATATTTTAAGCCATTTCTTTCCGTGTAATTACTGCACAGATCCCCCTGCTGTTGAAATACCTATCCCCACCTATCCCTTTGCTTATTTATTTGCATAGTTTGCCAAACGATATTAACTGGGCAAAACTCATTAGAACGGCAGTTGGCAAACATAAATTGTGAGCCCCACTAGCATTTAATTGAATATTTTGGCCAACTTATTGCGGCATTCGATAAAATATATGGAGTGTCGCATAACTCCAAGTTCGGCAATCGATTAGCAAGCCAGCAAGGACTCCGAGTCCGGCTCTGGCCATAAATAAACATAAGGAGTTCCTTGGCCCGCAGTTTACACTGTGTAATAATTTCAATTTACAATATATATCCCTGGGCAGGCAATATCAGCTGGATGACAGTTGCTGCGGACATGAGAGAGTGTTGGCATTGATGGATGGCCAGCGATGCAGTTGTGTGTGTGGGGGCCAAAAGCCCTCAATTTATGTCAGTTTGATGCCTGATATATGGCCGGCGACACTGGCCACATACATGAAGTGGGCATACAGATAATAGACTCGGAAAAAAAGAAAGCCAGGGGAATATATCCACTTGAGTTGGCAAATCACAAAGGATTCATTACTTTTTTATACAATTCGTAGCCCCAGAGCGAGCTTTCCCCGGCCAGGCTTACGAGCCACCCTCGCGTATATTTTATTAAATACAATTCAATTCAGGCCGAAAAAATCAGGATACGATGATTCGGGGGCTATTTTCGACGGACATTAAGGCCGGCAATCGAGCTTGGAGAGGGTTGCTCTGCCAGGGTAACAAGTTGTTATTGTTATGGGCCTTGTATGTATCATCTCCCCTCCGGAGATGTCTGTATTTTTTATGCGATTTACCATATAACAAACACATTACTTACCCTCATACCCATCCCCTCAGCTGTGCAAATATTTTGGCAAACTTGCTCGAGGGCTAATGTGTATATGGATGGTTGAGTGGTCATATTTGATCGCCGCCCTTGATTTCAGTTTCTCAGTCACCCCTCGGTATTAAAATTTTTTTTCCTTCTGTAGTATTTGTGTGGAAAGTGATTTTCCTTTTTTTTCGCCGTCTGTGATTCGCCTTTGATTTGTTTATGCGATTTCATAAAATATTTATCCGCCGGCGTAGTTGTTAAATCGCCTGCAATGACTTTCCCTTTTGCCAGCCACCCATCCCCCCTATATTTTCTCCCAGTGTCGAGTGTTTGATCTCGACCGACCGACTGTTTATTTGACTTTACGCTCGATTGACGAAAATAATTTGATATCTACGGGAATAAAGTGTAATTTTTCCGATTGCTGATTGAAAAATCCTCCGCCACCAAGCGGAAATTTCCCAGCCCAGCGAAATTATTTACCCAAAATGTTATTAAAATTACAAAACTGCCTCAGAACTAACAGAGAGATAAATACATATATATTTTGATATATAAAAGGGAGCAAAAACAAGACGAGTTTAGTCCAGTTCCTGTCCCAAGTTTCGCATTCATTTGGCCCAATAAAAAGCATTCATTGAGCGAGGCTTTCACTTGGCCAAATAAAGAAAATTGGCGAGAAAAGCGACGGCCATTCAAATGGCTTTCAATGGTCCTGCCGGGCAGCCAGCCTGCTGCTCCTTCCTTCCGTTTTTTCTTTTTTCTTCGTTTTTTTTCGGGGGCCCCAACTTAGTAGAACCCCATTTGATTTTGAATGAACTTGGTGAAAATTGCCGGGAAAAAGGGACGAACAAAATTAAATACACGCAATGCGAATGAGCCGGCAAAATCACACACAGCTCCCATAACAAGCCAACAACCAGCAGGCAAGAAGCGAAAAAAAAAACACCGAAAAACAGAAACTGAAACTGAAATAAAAATAAAAACGAGGGGGGACGAGCAAAAACTTGGGTAAAATGAAGCTCATTAAAAAAAAAACGCCACGAAGAAGGTCCACAAATTTGAAGGCTTCCCCTTGGATGGACAAATAAAAGAACTTGCCGACAAGTGAGAGGAAAATCATAAAGGAGAGATGAAGAATATATCACACCGACTAGCTGAGAGCCCTGTGAAGTTTAAGGATCCTGTAAAAAAAACTAAGATAATAATTATAATTTTTAGAGTTTTTATTAATTTTAAGTTGGTTGGTAAAGCTCATACATTTATCTCTATATAAATATTAAATAATGCTACAAATTTTCTTTTTAAGCTCTCTTTAAAATACCGTCATTTACCTTCTATTTAAATAGCCTTTTTCTACCTCTTCACCATTTCCGATTCCCTCCTTTCCGAACTCAATCAATAACTTTCCCTGCCAGCTGCATCCATCATCTACTTCGTATTCCTGAATCAGCCTCCAAAGAGCATCCCAGGCCAACGTGTCTGATGAATCGCTTCCACCATTCACGCCTTCTCGGCCAGCTTTCCCTTATCATCGGCTCCCTACTTTTGGCCACCAACAAAAGGCAACTAGCAACTATACAAAGCGAAACTTTCGACTTCATTTGCATACATAGCGCTCTCGAGAAATGTAATAAAAAATGATAAAATCCTCTAGAGAGAGAGCGGGTCCGGCACTCACACACACACAAGGACAGCCCTTCGACCCTTGACCCAACTTGGTAGCTGGAACTGGTAGCTGGTAGCTGCTAGCTGGTAGCTGGTAACTGGTAACTGGCAACTGTGCGTGCTGTCCCCTGGTGGCAGCCAAAGCCAAAGGCGGACCAGGTCCGAGCCCAAAGCCCGAGCACCGCAAACGAACCCAGAGATTCGAGAGTTACGCTGCCAACTACCAACGTACACAGAGAGAAACTAAATTAAAATAAATAGTAAAGAAAATGTCCCCCATTAAAGACTTCTAGTCTAAAATTGTTCATAAAGGTGAACATGCATAATTATCCGGCTCGAAGGACCATATTCTTTTAGCGTACAGAACAAAATTTAAGTGCATTTTTATAGGCAAATTTTTACATTTTTTCCTGGATTGAAAAAATATAAAAAAAAAAAGCTTTTAAAGCAATTTCTTTACGTGCACCCGTTACCAGTTCCCAGTTGGCCAAAAGACCGGTGTTGGCCAGTTGGCCAGGCCGCCAAAAATGAGCTGATTTCAAACAAAGCTGCGCGGCGGCATTCATGGATTCCTGGTGACCCCAAACCCCTAGGCTCGGCGATCGGTGCCCGGTGCCCAGTGCTCGGGAGGAAGTACGGGGTTTATGGGAAGTCCGGAGTGGAAACAAAGGCCCGGGAACTAGGCCAGCAGCTGTGCTGATTTGGGGGCGTGCGGAAACTTTGGGCGTTTGTGTTGATATTTCTCCCTGCCGACCATAAAAAGAGGGGTAAAAAAAACCAGGCAGCAGGCAGCGATTTCTTTGCGCTTTTCAATATATGTGCTTTTGGGGAGGGGACTGAGGCCAGCATGGGTTAATGTGGCAGGCAGCACCTAAAACCAACCAATTAAAGCGAATTTTTCGGCCCTCTTTGACAGACCGAGGTGCCTTTTGAAACTTTTGCGGAATGGGGCGGAGGGTGTGTGTGTTCTGTAGTGTATTAAATTTAAAATAAATGTTTTTCTTTTAAAAGGGAGAGGAAGAAAAGCAGGCGGCTAATGAAACCCCATTTAGAAGGTCCACAAAAGGCGGCCAGTTGATGTATGACAGGGCTCATTATGAGGGATTGAGTGGGTTTTGAGATGTACCTTAAAATATGGTAATATATCAGTCTGTCTAAATCGTAGGGGAATTAGTAGATGTAGTTTTTTTAAATTTTATTTAAAATATATAAAGGTTATAAGAGAAAAATGCATGGGAAAAAAGTAGCTTAATAAATTATTATTAATTAAAAATAAATCTCATAAGAAATCTATTAGATAAATATTAATTTTCCCTTAGCTTACTCACTTGCCTCCTAATCATCAATTAAGTTCCGTATTTTTGTGCCCTGCCAAGCAAATACCAAGCACACTGCCCACGCTCCAAGTCCCTTTCAAATGACAAACATCTTGAGCAAACAAAGCCAATCAAAAGAGTTGACTGAAAGTAAACATGGCAGAACGTGGACCGAGGTCCGACCACCGACGACCAACGACCGACAACTAATTATGAATATGCTTCGACACATAAGGAATGCCTCACAGACACACGACGACACACTGGCATTAAAACTGACCAAACAAAGTTCCAGTTGAGTCTAATTTGGCTGCCAGGACACAAAGGCACACACACACACGAGCTTATGCAAATAGAGCTGACCGAAAAGTTATGGCAGGAGCAGGGAGCGTAAGGACATCGCCATGAAAATGACAATAATAAAATTTAATGTACACACAGACGCTGACGCATGTGCATGTGTGTAGTGGGCTCTGTGTCTGTGTGTGTGTGTATGTAAATGTCCTTTTGCAAACCGTAAAACCGTTTCCGACAGTTTTCCACCCCCTCTGCCAGCCGCCCGAAAAGAAAAGCTACAGCGTCATGCCGGAGCTGGGTATGAGGGTTTTCAGGACACTCTTAGCTTTAAGGATGAGGAGCTGGCAGAGTTGAAAGTCATCTAGTTGACTAACAGCCGCAGTTCTCTCTACATATAGACGTATATAGAGCACATATAGATCCTCGGGTTGAGGGAGTTCATTGCTGGCCGGGAATGGGGGGCGGAGTGTGTGCAGCAGACCAAAACACTTCCTACCGCTTTGGCCAAGTATCATTAAAAATATAAAAGTATTTCATGCCACACAGCCACTAGAGCTAGAGTCTGCTCTGTCCCTATATATATATAATCTATTTTTTTTGCAATTTCTATTTTTTCAAGCACGGGGAGGAGCTCTGTCTGGGGGCAAGTCATTGTCATTTGGTCAGTTGCAAACAGCTGCCAGTTTTCAGCAGGATCTCGCTCCTCCTCCTCCTCGGGGTCACTTCATTATCATGTTAATTTTGTTGTAATTTGCTTGCTAAATGTTGCCAAGTCGTTGGCCATTTTTCCAGCATTTTTCCGGTGGACTGGGACGACTCCTTGCTCTCTACTTCGTCCTCCTTCCTCCTTCCTCTTGTGCATATTTAACTTTATTTATGGTTTTTGCATGCTTTCATATGGAAAATGAGAATTTTTGACTCGACTTCTCCCTCCTCCTCCCACAGCCAGCTTGGCCAGCACTAATTTGCCAACTATTTTGCAAAGCAAAGTTGCCTTTTGTCGTTGTCGTTGTCGTTGTCTGGCCAAGTTTTTGGGGCTACAGCCCTGGAAATATGCCTCGGATTATTATTGTCATTTAAGGGAAGTTGCCGGAAAATCGAGGGTGGGTCCTTGTGACTGATAATGATGTTGGGCCGTGCCAGTGTGTGTTAGTCAATATTTTTCGTAACGCTTATGCTAATTATGCGACATGTTGACAAGGCAAACTGTGTCACACACTGCTTCCCGGGCCTCCTAATTATACCCACGGGGGTAGCAGGAGCTCGCCCCTGTGGGAAATCCATTCGGAACGTAATTTGATTTATTCATTAGACCATTGCCAGCGATTAGATCCACTCTGGCACTTGTTTATCCGCTCAATTTGGGCTCTAGCCGGGCTCGGGCTGAGTCCTCTAGCCAAACGGCAAATTGAAAGGGTTTTTGGCTTGGAGTGGGACCAGGAGTGGGGGAGTCTGAGGGTTTAGGCCACGCATGGCCAGACGGACTACAAAATAATTGACAACAAGCAGCAGGAGCTGGAGGAGGATAGGGATGAGTAGCAGCAACTGTCCAACTAACTGACAGACGCAGGCCAGCCGACGGGAGTGGTCAAAACCCCGCAGTGCAATCGCTCCCGAATGAGAGGAGGCTGCCGTTGCTGCTGTCCAAATTGGAAATGTCATTGAGGCGTTTAACGTGAGCAGCCCCAATGACAACGACATCGACGTCTAGGTTCGACTCCAGCTCCTGCTGCAGATTCTGGGCTCCAGCTCCTGCGTCAACTCCAACTTCGATTCCGGGGCCCCGGAACGTGTGGGCAAAATGATTTAAGGCGGCTGGCAGGATTCAGCCAAGCTGAAGGCGGAATTTAGAGACGGATACAGCGAAAGAAATACTTTTGAAGAAGGATTCAACTGGAATAAATTATAGCAAGCAAGGAAACTAACTTCGGAAAGCCGAAGCTTGCAAACCCTTGCTGCTAAGGCAACAACATATTCGCCATTTTTGGGATTCGAAAATATTTTGAGAAATAAATATAAATATAAATATTTAGGGACTCTTTGAAAATGATCTTGAGTTTATCATAAATATTTTTCAAGTGATTAGAGGCATCCTTTCTCAATATCACAAAGACCCACCTATATTTTTTCATCAAAATATATCCCACTTTAAATATTTTTTCATTCAAAAAGAGTTACTATTTTTCTCTCCGTGCTCCTGAAACTGGAGTGGCAATCGGCCATCAAATGACAGCCAATTGTTGCAGTCGGCCACTTAGCAGTTTGAGGGGGAAATCACTCGCTTACCTGCCCAGACATTCTGACAATGCGACGGACACTGCACAATCGGAGGGAGAATCTCTCTCGGAGAATCGGGTGTGGGGCGACGATTTGACAAAAGCAATTTCAGGGATAGTCTGGATATATATACATAGATTTAACCCCGAATTTCTCTTCTTTTTTGCCACCTGTCTTCCGCAGACAACAAATTCATTTGCGACTGTCGTCTGCAGTGGATCTTTGAATTGAAAAATCGCACACGTCACCTGCAGCTGCGTGACTCGCTGGAGGAGCTGTTCTGCTCGCTGCAGGAGCCCAAGCTGTCGCATTTCGTGGACCCGGTGCCCTCGCGCATCCTGGACGAGCTCAACGTGGGCGGCTTCACGGCGATTGGCAGCAACAGCGCCAGCATGGGTGGCGTGGGCAACAGCGTCGTGGGCAGCAGCGGCCACAGCTACGGGGGACTGGGTCTGGGGCTGGACGACACCAGGAAGCACTCGGGCAGCAGGTCACGGCAGGCGCTGAGACAGCGACAGTTCGCCAGCTCGAGTGCCGAGAACGTGGTGGAGACCAAAATGCGTCGGCGGCGGAAGCGCCAGGAGGCAGGAGGGGCCGAGATCAAGCAGAAGGACCTGGCGGCCGTGGCGCCCACACACAAGCGGTATGACTACTACGACGAGAGCAACGGCGGCTTGAGCCTGGGCCATGGCCTGGACCTGGACGACAACCTGAACCTGCACAAGCAGGGCTCTTTCTACGGCGGCGCCTCTCCGGTGGCGGGACACAACGACGTGGACGTCCTGCTGACACCACACTCGGCGCCGGGTGACTCCCTCGATGCGCTGGCCAACAAGAATTCGCTGAATGTGCGCCTCTTCCTGCTGAAGCCCGAGATGCTGCCCTGCCACGACGAGCTGAGTGATCCCACCGAGCTGCCCCTGTCCCGCGACCTCATGGATGTGCGCAGCAACGTGGGCCAGGATGCGCCGACAGGAGCAGCTCCGCCGCCGCTATCGGGCATTGGCATCCTGCCTGGCCTCATCGCCTTCCTCGTGATCAGTCGGGGTTGAATCCGGGAGCAGGCGGCTGCTCCTCCTCTCAGTTTGGTTCTACATTGTACATACTGTCTTGGAGAAACGAGCTTCAATACGATCTACGAAACAGACACGGAAACCGAAACCGAAATCGAAATCGAAACCGAGAACGGCTCCCAGTAAAGTCCTGTAAATATGTAAAAAAAAAACCAAGAAATGGGGGTGATGAACGCGAAATTCGATAAACTTACTAAAGTAAACACCTAGCTGATAGCCGTAATGATAGACTCGACTTTTCACCAACTTCGGCAGCAGATACAAGATTCAAGATTCAAGATTCCAGACTCAAGATACAAGATAGAGAAACAGGATACCCGAACCCCTAAAGAACTCACCCAGCAAGATATGAGAACCTCCGAGCAAACTGGCGTTTCATTAAAAAGAGAGACACTCGTCGTACTACCACTACACTCTACTACATAGCATTAGTTTAAAACGGTTTAGCCATAGAGACTCCCTTGGTTTACTTGAGAGCAAGAAACTACAGTAAAACTTGGAAAGCGCTAAACGTCTTAGGTGCAGAGACAGAGCTGGCCAAAACAGAGAATCCGCTGAGCACGAGGCATGCCTGTAAGATAAACGCAGAAACGAACCGAATCGCTGAAAACTTCAACGATAGCTGTTAGCCGATAGGCCATAGTTGACGATAGACGATAGCAGATAGTCGATAAATGTAATAGGTAAAGCAAATAAGCCCCGGCCACCCCGCAGTTCTCGTTAGACTTTAAGCCTGCTTTTTAGTTTGTAAGACGGAACACTTGGCTTTGCTATATCCTTTTCCCAGAAAAAAACTCTCTTTTTTCCCAACCCTTTCCCCGCACAATTTCGCGTAAAGTGGACACTTTTCCACTTTACTCTTACTTTCGCCGCACCAGAAAGGAAAACCAAAAAAGGAAAAACAAGATATTGAAACCAAATACATACATTGCGAATTTATATAACTTATTTGAATAGATTCAAATTATAGAAAACAAGAGCATAAAATAAATATGATGAAGGCAGAAAACAGAAAACAGAAACGGAAATATGCATAACGATTTTTGTAGCTTAAGACTGAATATATAAAGGTAAATTATGCTAATATATACAAAATATTTATATGGAAAAACCGAAGATTACTGTACTGTATGTTTAATTGTATTGTAATAAATGCAAGCTGGGGGAAAGGGTAATGTCATTTATATAGAATACCAAAGTAAGCCGAAACCAACAGGTCCGTACGGATGCATATTATTCACTTTATTTGGCAATTTATTACGTATTTAATTATGCACAAAACTATGATTTAACAAAACTAAAAAAAAGATAACGAAAAGCAAAAAAAAAAGAATAATAACTGTTTAATGTGTTTAATAATTCATATACAAAGAAAGTAAAGTAAGCGAAAACCAAATGCAAATTTATTGTGTAAAAAACAAAGCGAGAAAATTTTACATGCAAAGATCCCCAGAACCCAGAGGAAAAGCGGGAAAATGCCGATAGTAGAGCGCAGGAGCAAGCATAGTTTTTAGTGGACAATCAGCAGATAAGTGAGGGAAAATCTGGGGGAAATCCCGAAAAGGCGCCGAGGAAATGCCAGCGAGAGAGAGAAGCCCCGAAAAGCACTTGAGTAAAGCGAAGTAATGAAAGAGGAAAGCGGAAAACACACACAAAACTATTTTAAGTAAATGGATATAAGCTAAATGTATTTAGTGTTTTGATTAGCCAATAAGGAACTTCAACACACCCGAGGAAACCCCCAAAGAAAAAGTGAAAAAGTGAAATCTAAGCAAAGAACTTCTATCTAAGCAGGGCACTAATTTCATCATTACTGTTGATACTCATCCGACTTACACTCATTTTATTTAATTGTCACGAAGTTACTATGCTCGAGATTGTGAAAGGAGAGCCTTCGAATGATTTTTAGCCACTCTGTCTAGTGCATTAAATGCTTGTATTAAATTAGGAAAAAAACCAAAAACTTGATTAATATTTAGCCTTAAGAATTGAGCAAATTTTAACCAAAGACTTTTGTGTTCCTCTCGTTGCCTAAGATAATGTGTTTGGTTGTTTTTTTACCTATGTATCGTACGTCCTTTGTTTGTGCCAGGATTAATTTCGAGACCTTACTCCATATTTTGTACGGCTAAGCGGGCGCATGGAAGTAAGCAGCGAGTAACGTAATTTTTAAATATATATTAACTAAATGTAGCTTACTTACTTATTTTAACTTAAATGTACACAGAGAGAAACGGAAACCAAGCAGCTAAATAATATAACCGACAAAATATAAATGTACTTGAATGTAAGAAGTTTGCTAAATTGAAACCGAAACCGAAACCGAAAGCGTAACAGAAATGTCGCGAATCCCACAGCCCACAAACAAATTCCAGGATGCACTGCGACCCACAAGGAGCTGGAGGCGGCGGCGGCAGATCCCTCATCCTTGACCAGAACACACACACATTCCAACTGCAATATTTTTGTTTAACTTTTACTTTTGCCAGCAGCTCGTTGGGGTCGCTGTGTTGAATGGAGACAAGAAAACAATTTTGAAGGAAAAACCATCTAAATATATTTAATGTAAAAAAAATAAACCAAAGAGCGTGTCGTCTTGTCTTTCCTTCTCAAGCCTGGGGTGGCAGTGGCAGCGGCAGTGGCAGAAACTTGAAATATTAAAATGCTTCCTGGACCGGAGCCGCCTGTTTATCACTTCCGCAATTTAAGCGCGCACAAAACATTTCGGCACATGGCTCGATGGCGCCGTAAAATATGCAAAGCCCCGGCCAGAACCCGGCAATTCCCGCCTGAAATTCAGATATATATTTTTTTGTTGGCGCCGCAGGACTTGCGAGCGCGAAAGCGCGTCTTTTGTGCCCGCTTATTTGGCTAAATTTCATTATCGACTGAAGAAAAGGCATATGTTTCCACACACACACAGAGAGCCTGTTTCTCCACGGCTTCAGGTTGGCCCAAGCCAGGCACATCACTCATACGCCGCGTGGCCCTAATAATAAAGTTGTATGCACATCGAGGCCGGGGATAAGCCTGCCTCCGCGAACGCGCTGCACGCGAAGAGTGGATTGAGTGGAAAATGGAAAATGCGGGGCTCCTGCTCCTGCTTCCGCTCCTGCTCCGGCTGCAAAGTGATAAATTGGATTCAAACGGTGGAGCAGATTTATTGATTTCATTGGGCGGCGGCGGCGGCGGCTGTTGGCTGCCGCTGAGCAGCCGAGCGGCACGTCAAATTGAATAGACGCCAGCGGCGACAAAAATCAAAAACAGATATGCAAATAAAGGACACACACTCGCTTTTACAAAATGGCGCAGCGCAGCGCAAAATGGCGGGCGCAGGACGAAACGCGCTTTTTGCTCGCCTTCCGCGCGCGGCGTGTCAAATTTTTGCAACTGATTATGCCAAAGGCGCCAACGCCGGAGCGGAGTTCACAATGCATGCATGAGTGGGTAATGCAGGGAGGAGGTCCTGGCTCTGGCTCCTGGTTCCTGCCAGACACGCTGCTAGACGATGTTATCGAGCAAAACGACAGCGACGGCAGCTAAGTGCGGCCTGCCAAGTGCCCGCGGAAAATCTGAAGTGGGCGATGGGTACAAGGGCAGGGGCTATTATTAGAGGAGAAAAAAAAGAGCGAGGAGAAAATCAATCAAGCGAACGGCTTTGACACTGCACTGTGGCTGCAACAAAAAAAAAAGAGAAATATAAACCCCTATCGGAAATGCGAAAATGCCGGGAGTAATGTTTGCTTTGAGCTGGCAGTTCCTTTTCCATTACCCGAATGCGCTTTGAGATCAACCTTAGACGCGGCGAGCACTTCGCCGCCGTCGCCGCAGTTTATGCAACCCCTGAGCTATGCAGTTATGGCTTTTTTGCAGCCAGAAGGACCTCGCTTACGTCGACGGCCTCCAGGACACGTGATTGACATCTGTCTATGGACTGGGTGAGGCAATATGGCGTGCGATTTACGTGGCTTTATTATTACCTGCGCTACATATGTACTTTTTTTATGGTCTAGCAAGGGGTAAAAGGGTTTATTATGGCTGAGTAAGGGGAGTGTGGAGTGCGGAGTTTGGGTAATAAATGCAAGAATGCTTTGCAATACTCATCAAGCATACATGGCTGGCATGGCGGCACTAGAAAAGTAATTGATTTACAATAGGGAGTTTCCATTTCTACAACATCTTTAATATGGTAAAAGTTAGGACTTGATAAAGGTAAGATGTTATAAGCTTTCAGCGATTGCTAATCTGAGGAATTTAATGATTTCCACAGCCAATTTATACTTCAAACTAAAATATAGGATCGAAAACAGCTTCTTCTGTTTGCTGCAAGAGGTTTAAACTAAATTAAGAACCCCTAGGAACCTTTAATTAACTTTAAAATATATATAAAAATAAATCCTTAACTTTCTTCCGGAGTAAGCCAATATTTTTTCCTCCACCAAAAAGCCAGAAAATACATCTGTCTCTCATTTTTTTTTTTACCACTCCGGAAATGGTGGGAAAAAGTGCAACTTAATATTCGAGGATGTCTGCGCTCAACTGCATTGTAATTGCAATGGCACATGTGTGCCGGGCCAACTGCGTCCAAATTTCGTTTCACGAGGAGACCGGGCGGAGCTGGCCGATCCGAGCTCGAGTGAGCACGGCTAATGAAATACACCAGGCTGGCGTATCAATAACGCAAATGAAGCACTTTGAAAGCTCGAAACGGGTAACTGGGATCGGGTTCGGGATCGGCATCGGCATCGGGCCACGGGAGCAGGACCCGTGCACGCTAATAAAGTTAACATGGCAAACAACTCCGGCAATGATGTGAACTTTATGCGCAAGCTAAATGTCGTTTGATGCAGCGACACGACACGATGGCGATGAGGAGGACGACGACGACGTCGCCACGCTCCGGCGGATGCGTCCGGCTAAAAGCTTTTGGCAAAAAATCCAACAAAAAGGCAGCGAGCGAATAGCGAACAGCGGAATAGATGCACAGGTAGAGGCAGAGCTATTGGTAAAAGGTTTCCAGCCAAGTGAACCGTGCACTTAAACAGAAAAAAGAGTGAGAAGAGCGCAGCAGGGTCTCGAATCGACTTGGAGATACCTATGAATTATAGTATTTTTTTTGGGTTTGTGTAGAGGGAAGCTTGGTGACTATCTCTTTACTGTATTTATTTCTAAATCCCTATTTTTATTGAACTTACTACTGGACACATCATACCCTTTAAGCCTTTTGAGCAATGGGCAAGATTGCATCAGCGTGCATCAAAATGCCAGCTTGAAATTTAGTTTCGAATAGCGCTACGTTTATTATTCAATTATGACAGCAGAGAGAGAGAGGGTTTTTCGCTTTTTCAGGAGAAAATTTACAGAAGTTTATGATGCTTTTGGCCAGCATAACAGGTTCGATATCAGCCAAGTTGTAGGCGAAATTGAGAGGTCTTTAGATCTTTGAATTATGGAAAAGAGGTTTAATTTATGTGTTTATTAAGCCCCTAATTGTTCCTAATAATTTCCCCAACTAATTTTCCAGAAGCCCTCTTTTAGAGACCTACCATTGCATCTCCTACTTTATAATCCCAAAACCCGCCTCTTTTAATATCCCAAAATTACAATATTCATCGCCTGCATTATGGTCTAAAAAGGGATATGTTTCCTGTGACCAACTTGGCTAAGCGTTTTGCTATTCCCGCAACTTTGTCTGCTTTCAGAACTTTCCCCACCTGTCCGCCCCGTGAGGTAGAGTGATGTCTACGGCCATTATTTGCCATTGTTGCAGTTGGCCAAAAGTTGGCTCATCGGGCTTACGGCTTAGACCACGGGCCCATAAACCGATTTGTGTATGCGTTTTTATGCAGAATGTCTACGAATTTCGCCAGAATGGAAACCACAAACTGTTTGGCAACAGACGAGTTCGTGTTTACCCAATAAAAGACAGGGCACAGGACGATGACGATGACGATGACGAGGACGAGGACCCGGACGAATGACAATTTGACCACAATGCCAGTTCGAAATGTGGCCGGCCAGAGAGCCGCAGAACTCCAGGCCGAAAAACAATGTAAACAAAGAGAGCTTAGGCTTGGTATTATTTTTCTGTAGCCAAGAAAAACAATTTCATTCTTTAAACGGACTTCGACGGGAAGAGGGAAAGAGATATCCTTCCAATCGGGGCCAGGAGGCGCAGCATTATTAATAACCTTTTCGGTGCCATCGAGGCAATCGAGGCTGCTGGCTGGCGGCGTCTTAATTAGCCCACAGCAACTGACAGGACAGCTGTCCTGCGACCACATCTGCCATCCAAACATCCAAATACATCCGAGCACAGCCGAACATGAAATGTGTCTAATGAAGTTCTCTGGTGATTTATGGCTCGAACATTTCCGCCGGCTCCAGCTCCAACTCCAGCTCCTAGTACCAGTACCAGTTCCATCTGCAGCTCCTGCAGGACCTCCAACTGCCTGCCGGACGATTAATAGATGTCACTCAATACTCGGCCGGGGACAGGGCGCCAATTTCCGAAAACTAGCCACCTCGAGGAGCCGGGATCCGACTGCTCCCTGCAAGTTTAATGGCCCCGCTTGATGGCCAGGACATGGGCCGAGTTTATTACTTTAAAATCGCTAAATGCGCCATAACCTCAACATGGCCGAGGACATGCAGGCCGAGGCAGAGAGGATCCTGTTGCCAGCTCATAAAAGTTGCCCTTAAAAGGTCATAAATATAAATTGAAACTGCGTTGACAACATGGCGAGAACGAAGAGAAATATAAATCGCTAAACTTGAGGAGAACTGCCACTGGCGCCGCGGCTTATTTATTAATTTAACTGAACAAAATGGGCGCCGAGCTTCTTATTCATTCGAAAATTGCACTAACTAATCTTCTTCCTGGAGTGAAGCCCAACACCTTAAGAATATGCCAGGGCATCAATCTTCAACAGGGATAGGCACTGAAAATAGAGTGTTAGAAGCTTTTAAGGAAAGTTCTATTGCTAAGAAGTGCCAGAGAAAAATCTAGAGAATTGAAGAGTAATTTCGGATTTCGGAGAATCTAATAATCATTCAGCTCAAAAAAAGGCTCAGCATAATTTTCTTACCCTACAAAACGTGTTCAATAATTAAACAAAAATCCCTATTATTTGTTTGACTCCCATTCTTACCTTTTTTCCGCAGTGATCCCTCCCTAGTTGAACTCGTAAAATAGGAGACATTCTGGGCCCCGGCCCGGGGTCGTTGCCATCTCCTGGCCAACTCTTTAAGCCGCCTTTTACGCAATTTCTTTTATTATGTCGTCGACTGGCATTGCAGTTTGATTTTATTTTTAGCAAATAAGCCGAGGCAAATAACAACAGCGTCCCGGCGCTGGTAAGGCTTTTGTGGGGGCGCCGGCTTCTTCTTGTTTTTTTCCCTTTACCCCCCCCCCGCAGAGCTTTTCACACAGCGAATGGCCCGGCGTTGCCTGGTTACGCAACCTGCCACCGCCTCATCCTGGTCCTCATCCCAGAATCCTCCGCCTTACTCCCACATTGGCAATCATTTCTACGGTCATTTGGCGTTGCGCCGTGCGCGCTACTCAGCCTTAAAATTGGAAAAATGTGCTGGCCAGGAGGAGCCCAAGCCGGAGCTGGAACAGGAGCTGGAGCTGGAGCTGAAGCTGAAGCTAGATGCTCGTCGGATTTTATGACCGGCGCTAAAAATGTGCAGCGCCCGGCGGCTCGAGTGCAATAAAAGTAAAACACATTGCCAAAGCAACTTACTGCAATATTTGCGCAATATGGCAGGCCGCTCTCGCAGATCGGGAGGGGCACTATAAAAAATATTCTAAAATAAAATGTATAACAAATACTCAACTGAAACGTATACTCGGCAATCAAATTGGATTTATCATAATTTAACATAATTACATTTTATTTCAGATTTAATAGCAAGACTCTCCTTACCAAATGAAAATTCTTAGATAACACTTATTAGGTTTCCCTTAAGTATTATTAAATTAAAGAGTTTCTAGAGGGTTTCTCAATTAAAATACTATTATTTTGAATTCTCAACTAGATTAATTTATTTTATAATATTTTTCATAAATATATGTATTTTTTTGACCTGTAGAAATATAGATGGCGGACGGAATCCGTGGGTGCCAGACCGTATTGGCAAAGTCTGCCCGGTCTGAGCTCCTCGACAGCTCCTCCTGCTGCTGCCTCTGCTCCTCCTCCTCCTCCTCCTGCTACTTCTGCTGCTGCTGCGTTCATTATTTATTTTATTTTATTAGAAATTATTTAGTGGTGCTGCAGAGGCATAGCGGGCCAAGTTCTGGGCGGGACGGGACATTGCAGCATTGCCCGGCCGGATTCCATTTATTGTTATCTCAGTCATTCAACATTTGCGCTGCAGCTCGAGGGAGGCAGGAGCTAGGAGCTGAAGCTGGAGAACAAGGACATCCACAGCGACATCGCTGCCAGTGCATTAAAGTTGATTAATTTTATTAGTGCAGCGACAGAGGAGAGAGGCAGCTCGGCTCGTTCGTCCGGATTTAAGGAGTTGCACGGACGGCGAATTGTTTCTTTATCGGGCTAACGCCAGCTGCAAATTGCGTATATTGTCGGGTTCTGCCCCTGCCCTTGGACCCCTGGCTCCCTGATCTCTGCTGCCTGCCTTTGAGGCATATTTAAACTGCCCCGCGCACGGCCAGGCGATTTCCGTGCGATTTTCACTTTACAGCCGCAAATCAGACACCGCATCATAAAAATGCATCAAGAAAGGCAGCAGCCACCGTGGCGGCATTGTTGCTGCACTGCCAGAAAACAAATTTTATGGGTTTTGCATAAAATAATAATTTGGTTTAAAGTGTGTTAAGTACTAATTTATTGTCATAAAAACTAAGAGATTAAATAAGGAGTCCGAAAACTTTTGAACATTCATAAACATGTGCTTTTCTTTCAATGAATTTGCGGGAAAACTTTGAGCATTAAATCTCATGGGAGTTTATGAAAGCCTTTTATGGACTTTTTTTTGGAAAAGTTAGTAGACTGAAAAAGAACACATTGAACTATACCAATTTGTTTTATTTAAGCTAAGTTAAGGAAAAGTTAGTATTGATAAAACAATTTGAGTTATACATTTAAAGCGCCTTGAATAAAATATTAACCAGAATCCTAGTTTGAAATGGCAGAAAATGCCAAAGGAAGTAAACTTCGGCTTTCCGAAGTAAGTTTTCTTGCTTGTTAAAAAACGTTTTTGTTTGGAAGGTAACTGACTAGAATATTTTATTTTACTTTGTAAAAACAAAAAAGAAAAATAGATAAACAAGATTTACAAAAAAAAAACATTGAAAGCATTCCTTGAACATAATTTTCTATGCACTCTTCCTTAATTTTTCTGCTGAACAAAGCTTATATTAAGTACTATGAAATTCAATTTTTATTCCCACAATAAAATGTATAATTTAAACTCTTTTATTTTGTCCCAGTGCTTTGGTTGGTGGCTGTGCATTTGGCAGGCCAATTGTCGATTGTCATCGATATTGATACGGATGTGCATTATGGCGGACAGCGGACCAGAGCAGAGCACACCGTACCGGACCTTCGCAGACCAAAAACGCAGACCCAGGATGCATTTTCAGAGCGACGGTGTAGCCAATGAGCCGCCGGAAGCGCCAATTGCCAATTGCCAATTGGGCGCCATTTTGCTGTCCAGCAACAAGGAGAGCCGCGCCGCGGCGGTTATTGTAATGGCTGCCGCGGGAGCCGAAGGACAGGAGGAGCTGGAACTGCAACTGGAGCTGGGGTCGACCGAAAAACCTCATCATTTGTTTTAATTCGGGGATTTTGGGGGGGGGACGAAAGGGCAAAAACGCGTTTATGCGCTTGTTTGCGCGCATTTTTACCGCTCTTTAGCCGGCCATTTGCAGTTTTCCGCTTTTCCGGAGGGGAAATAGAATGCAACAGTCCCGGATTTGGGTTGGGTTTGCTCTTTGTTATTTAGCATCGAGTTCGGCGGAGTTCGTTTGATGGCAGAAATGGCCAGACAACTGGCGGGGCCACCTGAAAATGACCATAATTAATTGCGTGTACCTGCGGCCGCGGCCGAACGCTGCCATCCTGTCAATTAGAGTCCGCTCTTGGCTCTTTTCCGCCGCATTCCGCATTGATTGATGTGCCATTGCCTTCCACAAAGGACTCCGATGCGGTTGTCCTCGGGTGTGCTCGGGTGTCCTGGCCAGTCCCGCAGCAGGGTCCCTCGGCGATTTCCCTTTGTTTTACAAGTTAATAACACTTGATGGCGACGCACTTCATTTGGCGCCCATTTTCATTTAGCAAGTGGAACTTTTCCGCCGCCCAGCCCACTCGGAGGGCACATAACTCCCTCAGAAGGGCTCCTCTTATCCGCCACTGGACCCCACTTGAGCATTGTTGGCCATTATAATCGACGGCAGCGGCAAATCGGTTTCGCATGAAACGCAATTGTCTATAATTACATTATCCAAACTATCAATTAAACCAAATTGTCTGACGGCCGCGCCGGGCCAACTCCGGAACTCTGCCAGACACACGCATGCCGGAGCACACACACAGAGTCCGGGGCACTGGGAGAAACTAGGGTAAACAAAAGGATATATATGTAAAAATTATAGTTAAAGGATAAAACCCTTTATTAATAAATATTCATTAAAAATATATAGTCTCTTATGTTATAATTTATTTATTTCATTTGTTGCAACTTATATTTTCCACGAAATGTTCTCAAGCCTTAAAGAATTGTTCACATATCAAGGAGAGGTAAGTAAATCTACTTAAATATGTAATAACCAATTAATAACCCAATTAATATTTATGTTAAATACATATTTACACTTCTCACAGTGTATAAACACTCTCGCACCTCTCTGTCACTCTGCCGGCAGCATAATGGGAGCTCTTGTATGTTTTTGTGATTGTTTAACAAGGCTCCTGAGCTGAGCTGAGCTGCGCTGAGTGGGTGTGTGAGTGTGTTGGCGAGTGTGCGGGTGACGGTGAGTGTGTTTATCTCCCAGTCCAACAATCCAACAATCCAACAATCCAACAATCGCCCAATCTCGCAATCCACCAATCCAACCCAATCCCCACTGTGCACTCGTAATCCCCCGCGCACAGCAAAGCATTTAAAAAATTTCGCTGGCTCTGTCGACGCTGGCGTTGATATCGGAGTATTTTTCAAGTAATTGTTATTATAACAAACGCAAAAACAACAACCACTGGCAACGGCAATTACATGGCAGCCAGCAGCACACACATTCGGATCCTGGAGCCAGTGAAATATGGAATTCACAATTACATTTAGGCACACAAGTGTGTACTCCCGGCAAATAAAGTGCCAGTTTTCGGGGGGTTTATGCGTCTTGGGATATACAAAAAATCTATATTATTTAGGGGAAAATATATATGCAGAGTTGCCTAATTAATTCCCTATTGGTTTATACCTATATTTATTTTTTAGACATATTTATAGTTTAAATAATAATGCCTCTTTCATAGTATTGACTTTTCTGGGTAATATCTTCGTAATCCTTTAAACTTTAGAGTGTGTTCTTTTGTAGAATAATAACTTCCTTATACTATTTAAAATGTTAAAGAATAAATTTACTATTCTACGAAATTTTAAATAATTTTCCGTGTTTATTTCTTGAAGAATTATTAAAAATTTTACGTTATTTTCTTGTTATTCCCATTTACCTCCCCCGCATAAACAGGACCTACTACCATTCACTTTCGGTGGCCGAAGCTCGGGGCCAGAGTGCGAGTAAAGTTAAAATTTGTTTTGCTTTCACATTTAATTGAAATTTACGCCGCTTTGTCGGCGTCTCGCTGTCGCGACAAGCGGCGACTTTTATCATTTTAAAAGCCGCCCGAAAACCGCCCAGCCCACCGACCAACCCACCGACCGCCCGCTGTTAAGGCCGCTTCTCTGATGACGGTGCCGAGGCGACTGGAGCCAAGCCCAGTCCGGGTGCTTATTTCCCATCCTGCGACGTCCTTTGTCCGGGGCCACTTTGCTGCAAATTAAATGCATTTTGCAGCGCACGCACACACACTGGCACACTCGCACGAAAGTTATTTATGTGTGTTTGTCATTTAATTTTAAAAAGTTTTCACTGCACGAGATTTACAGGGCCCAAAAGAAAGGGGATGAGTGGGAAACAAACGAGTAACGACCCAAGGATACCTTTAAAATAATTCTAGAATCCTAGAAGGATGTGAAAAATTAAGGTAAACTTTATAAACTTCTTATAACTTCTTTAAAATATATTTTAATTAAAAACTAAAACTAACAGAGTATACACCCCTTTCCCTCTGCAAATACCTATTAAAAAAGAGAGGTCAGGCCCGGCCCACTTGCATTTCGTTTAATTGAGAAGTTGGCAAAATGACTTGGTCCTTTGGACTCCGCGAGGACACGTCAGGCCTGGTAAATTGCGCACTGCCTCCAAAGAGACGGAGAGATGCAATCAATAAGAAATTTGTTTACCCGAATCCGAGGATAAATCCGAGTGCCTGCCCCTGGCAGTGGTGTAGCCTTAATGGAATTATGCAACGACCGCAAAAAGGTGGCCAGCAATATGTTGTAGGTTATATCTGTTGTGGTCTCAAAGGTAGCTCCGAGCTCCGAGTGCGTCTTCCTGCGGTGCATCTCCGAGTCACAGCCAAAGAGTCAACTCTACCGCATGTGTGCCTCCGGGCATGAAGCAAAAGTATTATGTCAGCTGCACGCACACCAGCTCGGATTTGTTGTGGGTGCCATTTCTGAGGTTTGGGGTCAGGGGTCAAGTGCCGGTGACAGCCCAGAGAGAGATCGACCGACCGACAAACAAAAATGCAACAAAAGAAAAGTGCAATGTTGTTTGCGGTCAAACACAAAAAGACACAGACAAAGACCGAGGCAAACACACCACTTAGACCCGTCATCATACATTCAAAGCACAAAATCAAAGCGAACACTGGGGAAAAAGCAAGAATGTATTAATAAATTAGATAAAGAATACGTTAAATTTATTTAATTAATAATTTTGTAATTAGAAAGAACTGAACAAAAACGAATATAATCCTTTTTAAACCTTTTCTTACGAAAGTCATAAGAATTTGTATATAAATAAATATAAGAATACTTTCTAGTCTTTTTTCACTTATTTAAAAAAGCTAATCAGATTTATTTTCAGTGCCTTTGAGGTTGTTGTTTGTTCAAAATGACTGGACGACAATCGTAGCCCTCAGGCCACATTTTACGCATTTTGCACGAAAGTTTATGAAATTTCAAAGAAGCAGCGAGACCAATCGTGGGCACATCCCAGTTCCGTTCAACAGTCGTAGTCCCAGTGCCCATCCAAGCCCGAAACAAAAGGGCTGGACTGGGCCAAACAAAAATGCCATTTATTTGTTAATTTACGCACACAGAATCAAATATTTGGACTTTCACAAAGGCATAGCACGTATGGCACTGGGCACCCATCGTTTTTGGCCCAGGTGTGTGTGCGGCTGTACCGATCTCCGGGATATTGGGGAATGGGAAGCGGAATTGTTGTTCGGGAACCAGGAGCTGAAGTCCCTGGCAACTGGCCATTGGAAAGTCGGGGTTTTAAGCTGCTTGTTTGTCGGTTTGTGTAATCCGCTGCGGATGACTGCCTGTATTGTCCATGGACTTATTTGCGTCCGAATACTCAGTTTATTAGTCCGCAGACAGGCGGCTAATGATGCCTGGCCAAGGATGCTCAGGCACTGGGGGAAATGAAGAGCTAACAATTATAAATCATAAAATAATGCTTTGATAACTACTCCTTAACTGCGTCAATATTTTTACTTAAGTTTTACTAATAGATTTATCTATTCCTGAACTATAATTTTACAGGGATTTAATTTAGTTCTCAAGAGCTCATGATTTCTCTTTAAAGTGTTAAGTCTTAGGAAGTTTCTCCCAGTGTTAATCTCCGTTCATTTGATTTTAGGTCTACCCTTAGTAGCTCCATCCTTTGGTTAACGCTTCACCAGATCTCGCCAGCCGAGTCTGGGCCAATAATTTGCATTTCGGGATCCGGCAGGCAGGCAGCAATAAAGTCATTTTGGGGTAATGAAAATACAGTGTTTGGCTGTCGATTTCCACATTTCAACTCTGGGAATGCTATCATTCCTTCTGGATAGCCAGGCTTTCATCCATTTGGAAGCTTTCCGCTGATGGCGTAACCAAGTTATTGTTTTCACTGGCCACTGCTTGTATTGTGCTCAACTTGTTGCCGCCCGCTGTCTGTTTTTTAATTTACATTGGCATTGTGTAAATATTTGGACAGCGCGAGAGCAGCTGCTGTAGCCACTTTTCAGCCCCTGAACCCGGAACCCGGAACCCTCGGTACCCAAACCCAGTGATTTATGCGCAGGGTGCTCTCACATCTAATGTTGATTTTGAGTCTTTCCACTGGCCACCACCAACTACCCTTGTTCTGGCTGCCACATTGTTTGGCCAAATGCTTTTTAAACAATTGCATGCCAGGACTCGCAGGATCCCCAGAGATTAACGTGACTACACACGCATATGTGTTAGAAGCGAACTTTGGGGCATGGGGACGACGCCTTCCAGATAATCCAATTAATATGCACACAAAAACGCAGCTAGACAACAATAACAAGCGCCTCGAATGCCAGCGCCGCCCACCTGACGCCATGTTTAATTTTCGCCAAGCCGGAAGGCAGGCAGGAAAAGCGGAAAAGCGGCAAAAGCCGAGCGAGAAAGTCGGGAAACGTCGCAGCCGCAGCCCGGGCTCTTCAAACATTCATGAGCTGGGCAGCGGTTGAGGCGAAGCGGGAACAGGAGCCGGAGCAGGAGTTCCACGGGACTCCAACTGGAGCAGCCAGTTGGCAGTACGGGTTATTGGCTGCACAAACAACTGGCTAAGCCAACTCGGAGTAGTTAATATCCTTGGGGGCGAGGCCAGGCAGACAGGCATTGCACGCTGGTGGGCAGGGGACTGTCAGTACACTGCGAGGCAACCGGAGATCCTTGCGAATTAGTTAATTAATGGCGTGAGTTGTTCTGTATTTAATAAATAAAATAAATTATACTAGTTCAATTCAAAGGTGTTAAAACTGAGATTAACCATACTAAAAGTTAGAATTTAACATGCAGTTTAACCTTAGTTTAGTCTAAGGGGAATATTAATGTATCAAACTATTTTTAAAATGTTGCCTGGGCACTTCTTCTTTTCTTTCCGTATTTTTTTCAAATAAATACATATTTGTCATTTGTCAAGTTTTGATTAAAATTTACTTCCGGTTAAAGTTCAGGTTAGCAGTTATAATTTTTAGTAACACAAATAACTACAACTGCAAATGTATTGGCTAATCATGTCAGATTTTACTTTAATAAATGTCTAACTATAAGTCCGACCAACTTGCTTTGAAAATATATTATTAAGAAATCAAACGTTCTCTTTTAAAAGTTATAACCTAATGTTAATCAGTGTTGAGTTCAAATCAATACTGAAAGCTCTCTTCACTTAATTTTTCTCAATGTCCTCTAGGACCGCGGCATTGCATAAAACTAATTTGCGGCTTGGCAATTATGCACCTGAGGAGGGTATGAGATTGGAAGTGGGCCGGAGTGGCTTGCCGGAACCAAGCCAGGCAGGCCAGAACAGGACCCGGAACCTGGCCACCTGCTAATGTCTTCATCTATATCCTATATCCGCATGAAGTTGTGCCAACTGCAAACAGGTGACCAAAAGTCCACCAGCTCGCACTGATTCGCTTGGGCAAATATTGGGACTTCCGAATGGTAGACCCGAGCCACTCATATGGGCAAAACTTAGGCCATCTTGTGGCATGCGCGAAAATTAATGGAATAATGCCACTTGCCACTTGGCCGGGGGTTCATTTCCTTTGGGGAATGCCGGATTACCGCTTTCATTAGCCTTGACATCTCGGACTTGACTCGCACTTAACCCACACAGTGCAGAGCGGTCTCCAACTTGATTACCCCGAAAAAAAATGGATGGAAAAATAGGGAAAAACGGCTCTTCAGTCAGCAGAAAACTTTGCTTATTATAACTATGCGAAAGTGTGGGCGCCATCATCTCATCTGGATTCCCATTCAGGGGTTCTTCATATTCTAATAGCGCCGGCAGACACTCCTCGTCTTCTGGCCGCACACGTATTGCCGTCGAAACTTTTTATTAGTATCTAAAATGATATCTGCCTGAAGAGAGAATCGAGAGTGAGTCTGGATAATAACAGGGGGCAGTGGCGGCGACGGCGGTGTCGGTGAGGTTCTGAAAAGAAATCACAGACACGACTCGGCTGGGACAACGTGGCGGATGATTAATATGCCGCACACGTATCGCCGCAAATATTGATTTTTAAATAAGATGACGCCACGAAAGTGGGCCAGCCTAGTTATGGCAGAGCTGGTGGGGCCGATATATCCTTATTATTTCGATATAAACCCCTTATAGATTATAGTTTTATAAAAAGGGAATCCGAAGAGCCGCAGAATCCTCTAAAGATATTTATTATTATTAATAAGCGTAAGCTTAAAGCGCTTTTTAATAGGATAAACTTTTCCAAAAGGTTATGCCTCTTTCCTAAGCTAAAATACCTTTAAAAATATTAGGTAAGCCTTCTATATAAAAACATGATTCTATTTACTAGGAAATCATTCCATCGAACCGATATTGATGCCGATATTTTTCTGGCTATACTATGTACGATTTGACTCCCCAAATGTCCCCATCTCTAGGCCAAAACCCACACCCCTCGCCTAGCGGATGTCAAACTTTCTTTTGGCCAAAAATCAACAACGAAATTATATAATTTGCAATGTAATCAGGAAACTTTAAATGTGAAGGCAGACGGAAAGGGAAACGGCGGCAGGAGGGCGGGAAGGCAGGCACCAGGCGGAAGAAGTCTCCCTGATTTGAGCGTATGAGTAATGCCCGCCTATAAGATTACCCATACGTAAAAGCCACAAAAAAGCGGCAGTCATGCCGCCTCCCAAAGAACTCCGGGCACTTTGACAAATGAAACACGGCGTCGCCCCCAAAAACGGCGGATAAGAGGACGAAAATCCGAACGAACGGCGGAGTCAGAGGCGGAGGCGGGGGCGTGGCACATGATGAGCGCCGTAAAAGGGCTGTGTCGCCATCGCCGGGGTTTTAATGCCATTGATGGCTTATTTCAGGTTTACGACTTTATTTTCGCTACCTAGTCAATGTCTGTTTTTCCGCACCAAGCGCGCTCTCTCACATTCACTGGCATTCAGTCACGGCGACGGCAACGGCGGCCCCGATTCCGTAACTTTTGACAACGGCATCTAGGTGGGTCCTGGCCTGGTCGGGATTCCCCCGCCAATCTCCGGGCCTGAGAGTATGCTTGAGTGGTTTTTAGGCACAGTTGTTTCTATTTTATTGCACTGGCGAATTCCGCGCTTTCCGCTTTTTATTGCAACGCCATTGAAGTCCGCCGACGGCCATTGAACTGTGAGACTGTTTCCCAATGATCTTGCCTCGCCTCCGGGTGCCGCAAATTACTCTTCTCACTGAACTAATGGTGTTTGGGCAAAAAAAAGGAATATACTAAGGTATGGTCCTTTCAAACACTGAAAACATATCTAGCAAATCTTGGAAGGCTTGGTATTTAAATTTATTAATATATAAAATCAAAGTTTTTAAAAAATTCTTGCAAGGTTCCATTGTCACTTTTGCCAAGCTTGCATATTCTTATGGGAAAAGTTCAAATTGCATTTATAATTCTTTGAGAATTTTACTTTAACAATTCTCTTTCAGTTGGAATCACTTCGCCTGAAACTTTTTTTTTTTTTTGGGATTTTACACACGTTAGTAATTTTAGTAAGCTTTAAACTAGCTTATTGTCCTCCATAGAAACTCCATATTTATAATTTAAGGGAAAATAGTACCTTATCTCCATTCTTTCCTAGTTATTTTTATTTATTTCTATAAAATTAAACCCTGGTAAATACATTGGTGAGGGTATCCCTTTGTCAGAGAATCCGGCAGAGTCCTTGCATCATTTTTTTCCCCCCAATACGAGACTCGTATGTAGGTGAGCCGTGTGGGTAACTTCCGTCTGACCTCCTGGCGGCGGCGTGCAACAGCATGTTGCATGCTGCTGAGCCGCTCAACAAATTTTTATTGTCAGCATATTTTTTATGTTTTTATGCCAGCTCTGGGGGTTACCCTTGTTCCCTCGCCTTACCCTTGGCCCCAGTCCCAGGGGCGATGATGAACGCGGCCTGTGCATTGACATTGTCTGTCTGGATGGCTGGCTGGCTGGCAGGCTGGAGCTCTCTGGTCTGCCCGTCGTCTGTGTCTAGCTGATGGCGTTAAATAAAATATCGCTCTGTATATAAAACCCAGGCAGCAGAGGCTGCATCGATTAAGCCTGACGTGAGGGGATTTCGAGTTTGGGTTTGGGGCTGGAAAGGAGCCCTGCTGCAGCCTGGCAAAATGTTTTACATTTCGTTTATTTTCCATATTTTTTCGCAGGCCCGGCTACACGTGTTGGTAACATATTTTTGGACATTATTACAATGGTCCCCCTTTTTGTTTTTGCTGCAGAGACCAATCCATTCCCCTGATCCTTTGTCAATATGGACTTTATGGGTTCATGGCGAGAATGGGTCGAGTTTTTTCTATGAACAATTGAGCGTAGACAAGTTTTCCTTTGAGCTTGAGTTTTTAAACGCAGAAGCGGTCTATACCAAGCAAGCACAGAAAAAGCATCATGCGATATACACCAATCTATTGCAGAATATTAAGATTAAAAAAAAAATGGTTAAGAAAATAAAAAATAAAAGTATGAGAAAATCGGTGAAAAGCAAAAAAGATAGACAAGGGCACTTTAACTTAAATAAAAAATAAATAATTAAAATATGATTAAGGCGAAGCAGAAGAACGACTCAGCAACAAAGGCGAGGATATTGGCAGATACATGAAAAGCGCTCGCTATCCCAGATCTATGAGAGTCTTTATCATATATATCCCCTATTTCCCGCTTGTTCCTGCAAGGCAAACAAGAATCTAACGATCATAACTCCTGACCAAAATCGATGAAACTTGAAGAAATAACTTAAATAAAAAATGGTTAAGAAAATAAATTATAAAAATAATATAAAGGCGAAGCAGAAGAACGACTCCAACAGAGAATATGAGAGGATATTGGCCGATACATGAAAAGAGCTCGCTATCCCAGTGGACACTTAACAGAAATAAATAAATAAATACCACGAGTTCTATGGGGATCTTTACCATATATATATCCCCTATTTCCCGCTTATACCTGCTACGAAGAACAAGAAGCTAAAGATAAGGGCACACCGGTGGAACAAATCCCGGCTGAAAAAAAAACTTAAATAAAAAATGGTTAAGAAAATAAATATTAAAAATAAGATAAAGGCGAAGCCGAATTATGACTCCATGCTTTGAACTCATATCATGCAGAATAAAAAGAAAAAAATTAAAACCGAATCTTATTTAGACGAAAATACAATTTAATCAAGCACCAGGTGTTTCACCAGATAAGGCGAATGATGACGGAGCAGTACATACAGAAGAAGAACACCTATCTTGCTTATAACAAATTCAAAAAATAATGAAAGATTGTTCAACAAAAACTAAGAAAGAAAAAAAATAATGACATAAATAAAAACGGAAGCCGGGACTTCTTGACCTGCCACAGGCCAGACACAAACTGAATCAGGCTCTACGCTGTGACAACTAAGTAAATTTTCTACAGCCTACTTTGGTTTAAAATAAATAGAAAAGTTGCCGTTAAATTTGAAAAAAAAAAATATTCACAGCCTACTTTGGCTTAAAAATTCATTGAAAGTGGCCGTTAAATTCAAAAGGAATATAACTCAACTTATACATACACTACTACAGCTTTTAATTGTAGACTTTTCACCGTAATAAATGAATGCATACAAATTTAAAAGATGATTTGTGGTTTGCAAACTACATCGAACATTCAATTTAAATAAACTAGGCAATAGAAATATGAAGTTTCGGATGACAAATCTGCTTATTTCCCCAACCAAAGCCCCTCTACATCAAATAAGAATTTGAAAGCACTCACCCAGTTTGTTATTTTTAAGCAGAAAGAAAGAAGTAGAAGTCTCTCCGGCAGGTAAGCCAGCTGGCTTCGCTCATGTGGGGCTGGCAAAGTGAGCTGCCAATAAAAAAGATTAAAATGCAGCCATAAAATACACAATTTTATACACATTGCCTTAATGAAAAGCTGAAAAAGCTGGAGCCTCTTCCTCATCTCAGTCCCCATCCCGCTGGATTTAGTCGCCGCGAAAAAAGCGAGTTTCATGCTTAAGCTCTGTAAAATTAACATTTAATTGAAGCCTACAATTCAGCGCTTTCGGCGGTGCCAAAAACCCTGGGGGGGTTCGGGGTCTTGAGAGTGAGGTGGTGGCTGCAGGTCCCATGATACCAACTCCTAGTGTATACACACAAACATATTTAAGCCAGACAAGTGCAGTTCGGGGTCTGCATGTTTTGATAGCGTAAATTATGCAATAAAATTTATTTAATTTCACTTTTCAGAACGTTTTGTTGCCCCGTCACTGGCCCAGGGAATGTGTGCCGGGCATGCAAAGGGGAGACGCTCCTGATCCACCTGCATGTCCTCATCCCCTCATCCTGCCTCACCTGACGCACTCACATGTGTAGTTGGGCGACCTTTTCCCTTCGCGTCCAACCCCCAAACACAGACATATCCATATCAACCGGCAGAGGAGTGAAAAGTCCCTGGTGTATTGCAAATTGTTAAGGGGCAACTTCTCCTCATTCGCTTTCTCATCCTGCTCTTCCTTATCCACCCTTCCTCCTTGCAGTTACCCCCTGTGGGCCACCTCTTCATCCGTATCCACATCCACTCCGCTCCAGCGTTGCGTGCCCAGTGCGCATATTTATGTAAGCAAGCCAAGGAACACGAACTCGAATTTTCGGTAGTGGCCCTTCGCTGCAGAGAGAGAAAATAGTCCAAAAGAAAAAGTTAAGAAAATTTAAAATAAAACATAATTATAGTTCAATAAATAATATTTAATTATAATTTAAAAAAGAGAAAAACCCATTAAACCTTTCTTTTAAAATTTAATTCAATCAGTAAAGCATTTTTTCTGAGTATGAAATCCTCAACGAAATGGAAAGCGCGACCAGAACATGGCGGAGGAGCAGGATCAGAAGCAGCTCTCCCTTAGTGGAGCCACTGCCCCTTGGGGGAAACCCATGTGAGTGTGCGAGCCCGGTGATGCGAGCACGGCGGATTTCTTGGGGGCAACGAGTACCCAGCACCGAGCACCGAGGACTCCTGGCCACCTGCATCGTAACATTGTAACACAAGGACACGCCGTCGATTCCCGGCTGACAAGCGGCTTAAACGACCCGTGGCCGGGTTAAATAATTAAACACCAATGACACTTAAACGTAAATCATGAATTTTGCAAGCGCCCCAACAGTTCCTCGATGAAACATTAACCAAATAGCGACCCTTTCAAATCGGAGCCAAGACCAGGAGGCAACTCCCCGGCTGCCGGGGACACACTTGGCCATTTGTCTGGCCATAAACACTGATGGGGCCAAGATACGGAGAAGGAGCTGGGAAGGGAACTGTCAGCGCCGCCGGAAACAACACCCAAAAAATTACTGTTGCAAAATGCTGTACAAGCTTCCGTCTCCGAGTCGCTCGCTTCCTGCAACAACAAGGAGAACAAGGAGCTCCCGGACTTTGGTAGCTTCAGAGCTGAGGCTAAAACTAACACTAACGCCAGCAAATCCCCAGCTGCTCAGAGCTGCTCGTCCAACATTCCAGCAATGGAAAGAAGAACTATGGCCAACAATTTGTTGCAGCCGGCAGCACGGAGAGAAAATTCTATTATCTATTGACAAAGTGTTCGATTAATTACAATTATTCGAAACAATACTTAATGAAAATATTTTTAGATTCCAAAAAATCTCCATTAAGCTTACTATATCAAAAACTATCTTAATTTATTACCCACTACATATTTTCCAGTGTCTAAAGAATGGCAAACTGCTCAAAAAAAAGGAGTAGACGGGGTTGTGGAAAGGACAAAGTCAATGTCGGGATGCCGGCAGAGTTGTCAACGCGCTTAAAGTTGCCTTAATTGCAGTCCTTGTTGTTGCTGCTCCTGCTGCCGCTCCGTTGTTCCTGTTGCTCCTGTTGTTCCTGCGCTTTTTATGGCAGCCGTGTCACAGGCGACAGTCTACAGTCGACAGTCGACGTCGCAGCAGTCGACAGTTGTCGTCAGCGCACTATGTTGAATTTGACCCGTTTCCGTGGCCAAAATTAAAATTTTTGAAATTAACAAGATTTTTCACTGTATGTCTCTTGTATAATTATGGTTATGACTATAGGAAGGTATTTTAGAAAAGTGGGCGTGTCAACGCCCCCCTCCGCCCACAGAAATCGGAAAAAAAAGAAAATTTAACGCAATTATAAAGTTAGAGACCCCAATTTTGGAACACAGGATGAATGTCCTAGTTCAAATGTGTCCTGCAAATTTGGTCCAGATCGCATAATAAATATAGATGTTATTCAATAAGAAACAATTTTTTTATGCCTTTTTGAACCTTTCCACCTTCCTACAGCATTTTTGCCAATTTCGCCATAAATTTGCAGAAAAATTTCGGACTTTATCTTTTAAATAAAGATGATTTGTCACTAATAAAAGTTTGTATAGCATTTTGGTTCTCACAAAAGCTCCTTTGCTTACGCCACACTTCTAGTAGATCTGCATTGCTGATACAGATGTTGCTTCCTAATAAATCAAATAGCGCAAAAAAGCGCAAAAAGCGCACAATGTGCTTATTAGTTCTGAATTCAGAATTGACAACTCTACAACATGTATTTAGACACTCACTGAAATAATTTGAAATTTGTTTTTAAACTCTTTGGAAAGTTCAACTTTCTTTCCAAAAGTGACAAGGGGACACCACTTGCTAAATACACAAATT